>JAUIMW010001489.1:0-12458 GCA_033557785.1 Enochrus cinctus
TATATATATATATATATATATACCTCCTACCATTTAAAATAGTGTAGGTTAAAAATTAATAAATAAGGTTATTTTAGCATGTTACATTACTTCAAGTGATTTAATTTTTGAGCCAATGTACATATAAAACTTGGTAAGTAATTTTTTATCACATATTCTCATTTTAATACATGATTTATGATTATATGTTAATTTTGAATCAGTCAGCAATTTTTCGTCGTCTTCAATTGACGTAAGAAAAACGGACAGAAGCAGCTTAAAACGCATCTCCAAGAATTTCCAAGTCTTTATTTCAAGTTCATTGCATTTATCTTCTACTTGTTCCTGAATGTTTTTCATACAATTGTCATCTTTCAAGCAGTTGTCTATTTGGTCTAAAAAGTATATTGTAATGTAACATTTTATTAAGTGCAAACAATGTTTACCTTCATCCATATTAAATATTCTACAAAATATTAATAACTTATTGTCAAAAGGATCATTGGAGTCGTTTAATATAAATGTTTGTGTTGATGAGATGTCTAATTTCTTAAGTAATTCACTTCGTTTCTTTTGTAGTTTATCCGACGAACTAACTCCTAAAGTTAATGGGTAACTGTCATTATCATGGTTTTCAAATACAAATCTAAAATTTAAGAACACATATATATTAAAAAAAAATTTTTTTTTAATAATCTTACCCATTATGCAAAAAAAAATCTAAGTTTGATCTGCTGTGGTAATGAATAAATATTTGTTCATTTTCTTGAAAATCTCTCATGGCCAAACATTCACTTCTCTCGTTCTTTATGTTGTAACCCGTTGATATCTACAAAACAAAAAAAATTATATATGTAAGTTTTCTTTTCATATACAAATTATGTTAGGCATTATATATTCCTGGAAGTTGGGCTCTCTTCATAGGGATGAATTGTTTGAAGTTTTCTTCCGAAAGCTTTGCTAAACCATAGCAGCAAATGATGATTACAAGTGCAATGTGAAGAATAATTGTCCATACACTTGGGTAGATAATTATATGTTGGCAGGTTTCTTCAATAACTGGCAAAACAGGATTATTTTCTAAATTTCTGAAGTTCAGGTCCTTAGACGAATCTTCAATTTTGGTACTTGATATGATGGTAATGTTTTCCGTACATTGTTGAGCGATAGGGCATTTCTTTATTTCTAAAGAATAGTTTGCATTTATTGTCATTAAGAATAAATATGCCATGTAATAATTTCGTTTCCCTGCTTTATTTATTCATCTCTGGGATGAGTTCCAAGTAATTAGTAGTGATGTTGATTAAAAGGATATTTTCTTCGCATTCGCATCGCACGTTTGACTTCAGGCGAGATGGGCATTGGAATATTTTACCGTGTACACAAATGTGATTTAGAGGTTTTATTATGTTATCATCTGATTTTAAAATATATCTTGCGTTTGTTATAACAATGGCAAAGTCTGATCGGAACTTCGTGGGTGTAGATAGTAAATAATATAATTTAAAGTCCTTTTCGAAATTTAGAGGTACAGACAAAAAATAAGTAATTCCTTTATCGTCAATTTTGCAATTTACTTTTATAATAGATTTGAAATCCAATATGTCCTTTCTTAATTCACCTGATATTAACTTCAATCCTTAATTTTCCAAAAAAGAAATGTCAGCCTTCTTATTGGAGATTTAATAATGATCTCATTTCTGACAACGAATATAATGACATAATTAGTAAACACATTAATAAAATAGCAGCTCCATTAAATGACAAAAACCTAATACTTACGTGGGAATTACTAAAACGAGATATTAAAGAACTAAGGATTATGTACACTCATAAGAAAGACCAATAAATTATCTCAAAAATAATTTCTATTAATGAACATCTAAACACCAAAATAATTACGAAAGTAGACATCAAAGATGCATATATTTTAAAAATCACTGCAAAAGATTTGTATAATAACATAAACGAACGAAAACTAGCATCCACAGGATTAAAATCTTTTTACAAGTGTAGAAAAGCAAAAGACGTTACGAACAAACTAGTAAATAAAGTCAATAAAATCACTGAACATAGACGGAAACGTAATAACAGATTTTAGAATGATAAAAACAGAAGTTATAAATCATCTAAATAACATATTTAACGTAAACAGTAATTCTTTTTCAGATTCACATACGTATGTAATGTTTAGAATCTAGACTTTAGATGGACGCTTAACAGCTGAGGAAGTAATGGACGCTCTTAAGTCACTGAATAGAAATACAGTCGATCTCTAGTTTAGCAACGGATTCGTGAACCGAGGATGCTTTCTATACTGGAACAGTTAAACTGGATTAAAGTTGAAGTCAATTTCCAATAGTAGCGCCATCTATGATGACCATTGAGAACTGCTCCACGTTTGAAACTTAGAGTGGAGGTCCTTAAACTGGTCGTCTTTAAACCGGTATTCCCTAAGTCCCGGAATTGATGACTTAAAGGTAGAATTACTTCTGCACTTTTGGGATAAATTAAAAATACTGTATCTAAGAAAGATCAACGATGCCCTCTCAAAAGGAAAATTGCCAAAACCGATGAGGTTTAGTGTCATCACACAAAAAAATCACCCACAATATATTAAAAACTAGCGCCCGTTTTCCCTTCTAACCTCAGAATAAAATTTCCATATTTCAATAGCCAACAGAATAACAAAGATAATTCCTCAAATCATTCATGCAATCATTTGTATTCTAAACAGAACAATTTTTGACACTTTGCACCTCATTAGAGATGCTATCGCTTATGCCAATCGAAAGTAGATACCCTTTGCGGTGATCTCTCTGAATCAGTCTGGAGCCTTTGACAAAATATAGAGAATATCTCTTCAAATGTTTAAAAAAGTTTAACTTTCCAAACTTTATAATTGAAGCAGTTAAAATCATGTATTGCACCTGCACGGTTGTGGCTAAAATTAACATCAGAAATTCCTCTCTCGAGAAGTGTAAGGCAAGGTTGTCCCCTGTCCGTTCTACTTTTCAATATATGCTTGGAACCTTTTTTGGAAAAAATAGATCCAGTATTACAGAATTTTCTCTTCCGCTACCTGATACATATCTGAAAACCACTGCTTATGCGGATGATTTGACTATATTTACAAATAACTTATCCGATAGACCTGTTGCTGTGTTAAAATTTAAATAATACTTAAATGTTTCAGGAGTAAAATTAAATATGATCAAATTTGATTGTTTTTGGACCGGATCTTGGCAGGACAGAAGAGACAATCCCCATGAATTAACTTGGACGAATGACAATATAAAAATATTAGGTGTTGAGTTTATTCAAAATCCTGATGAAGTTACGAACGAATAGTTGGACAAAATCCTAACAATTCTTGTCAAAGCTCTTCAAAAATGGCGCCCTTTAATCACCTCCTTGTAAGTAAATAAGTATATTGCAGAAATGAATAACAAATTTCTTTTGGAGAAATAGAAAACACTGGACAACTGCCAAACTTCTTTATACACCATCAGAATTGGGAGGACTTGGACTACTCTGATTGAGACAAAGATGAAAATTTTCTGGATAAGTTTTGTGATGAAATATCTGATAAAAGTTGAAAAAACACTCCAAGATTTAATGACAGACTATCAACTAAGGCTACGTAGAAAACGTAATCTGATTTGGCAGAATTTCTTTATAAAAGATATTCATCCCACTTGTACACATAATACAAACTATACCGAACTTTAAACCGAGCCTCATAAATTATCTCGAGTCACAATCAGAATACTGGCAGATATCCCATTTTCAAAAATGTGGCAGAGTACTAGAAAATATAAATCGAATGACATTTTTTAAGGGCAAATTTGGACGGACTTACAACAAATGGCAGTTCCACAAGAAATAAAAGATTAACTGATAAATAAGCTGCACTACACAAGAAGATCAATAACGAACGAAGAACATTTTAATATGAGTAGACCGTGTCCAAGAGTGGACCTGACATGAAAGACAACCAAACATCTATCCGCGAGAATCATGAAAAAGTCATATATTTAATAAATGGAATATATGGAGGGAGCTACAAAGTAAAACTGGTGAATTACCTCATTAGCAAAGCAAAGTACATAATATATAGCACACATACCATTTTTTAAAGAAAGCAAGTACATACAAAACATAGATTCGTTATATATTACATCACTTGGAGACAGAATGCTAATAGAATTCCTGTGGGACAAACCGAAGGGTACAATTGACAAGTTTTGTTTGACATGGACGAACAGAAACGTATTATACAAAGTCGATGATAATGAAGAACTGCAATTGCAATGAAATTTATAATTTATGTAAGTTTATTTATTTTATTTATTAACTTAGTTATTTCTTTATTATCATTACACAATTATCTGTATATATACTCATGACAAATAAAATTGACAACAGTCATTGTCACTTTCTTACTTGACTAGCGCTGTAGTTGTAGCAAGTTACACAGTAAGTTCAATTTCCTCATTTTCCAAACACATATTTTAAAATTGAACCGTATGTCAACAGTACAAATATATTTGCATCTGTCTCTCTCATACATATAATGCCTATGTGTCCTGTTTCCGCCCAAAATGTAAATCTTTCATAACGGAGTATAAGGTACAGTACAATGCTTTATTACATAAATTATTAGATATTTTACATTAAAGATTTAATATGATAAATTATTATACCAAACATACAGAAATATATTTGGGCATTAGGTCTAAAAATGTAGAAAATACAAACCAGATTTTTTTGTTTTAAGAGCAATGAAAATTGACATAATAGTGTAGATGTAATAAATACAATACTTAAACATAGATAGAAAAATGAGAAGCATTGTGACTTTATATTAAAAAATTATAAATATAAATATGCCATTAAAAAGAATGATCATATGTACAGTTGAGGAATTAAAAAACTAGTCGAAGTCTAAATTAGATCATACATTGATATTAGAAAAGTCTATAGAATCTGCTCGCTCCTAATTTTATTTTCAACGTAACTCACATATATTTTTCTTTTGTAGTGCCAAGATTAAATATCGAAAGGATCATGGATCAGTGTTCAGTAGTTTAAGCATTATATTAAGTAAACTTAGTAGGACAAGTATGTCGTCGAGATAGCCTAGAAGTTTGGACTTAAGGGTTGTGGGTTCGATCCTCTATCATGATGATTTTTCTGATTAGGAAAAAATGTTCAGTGCCTCATCGTTCAAGAGCAATGTTAAACCGTGGATTCCGTGTGTTGTATGTTGTACCATGCGCGCGTTTAAAAAACAAAATTTCCAGGAGTCGTGATCTCAATCCCTGACTTCGGCGTAGCATCGTAGCGGAAATAGGTCGACGTTAAATAAACGATTAAACGAACGAACGACAAGTAGGTCAAAAGTAAAGTACGATATACACTGAAACATTTTAAGTGGACTAGTTTTTTTATTCCGCAACTGTACATAAGTGTTAATAAGATTATCAGAAAAAAACAATAAAAGGCAAAAGTAAATGGAAACGCTAAGGAATGTGGTTATTTTCTGGAGACTACCAAAATGTTTGACATGTCCTATTATACAAATATACTAGTCGCATCGAAAGATTGGGTGAATATAGTTATAAAGCGGTTTATAGATACAATAGATATAAAATATACGAAGTGCCACTAAGAAACACTTTTTAAAAACTATATTTTATTTATTTAAGTGCAAGTACAAAAATGAGAAAGATTTCAAGTGTTAACTCGTTGAACAAATATATCAGACTACCGTTAAAATAATAAAATTACATTCAAGTAAACAATAGCGCTTAGTTGCAAAATTACAATGTTACATTAATAAAATAATATAGAATAAGGAATTATAGTATGCGGTGTTAACCAGGTTCTATCCTGTAACTTATATTTATACAATTTAACAACGGGAAACAACGAAAAATAAAAAAGAAAATTGTATTCTAATTTAAAGTTAATGCAGGTGCATTCGTTTGTAAGAACAAGTATAAGCAATTAATATGAAATAAAAACAATAGTTTCTTTTTCCAAAATGTTCATAATCATATTATATTATAATCATAATATGCATAATTAAATTAACCCATAATTACATGTCATTTATGTAATGTGCAATGTAGTATAATATCCTTGTCTATAAAAACCGTCATTAGGTCAAAAATGACCCACCGTTTCTTTCGCGGCTATACAGTGTTGTTTGATAGGTAAATTAAAAACAGCAATTTATTTATATATGTTTTTGTAGTATTTGCAGATTATTTATTACATTGTTACATAAATAAACCTAATTATTATTACAAAAAATACATAAATAGAATTCTTTCCACATGCATTTATTACAAACTGTTTTTTTTTGCAAAAATGACAGACTGCTGTCTGCTTTTATTTGACATCGAGTGCACTTTTTTGTTTTTTCGGAGACCTTCTGGAACATTTTCTAGGTCGGTGCGTTTTCGTCGAGAAATATTTATTTCGCCTAATTGTTCGCACAGTTTCAGTCATTTTATTCTCATTAATTTTGTTGTACAAAATCGAAGCGTTTATGCTAGCCAAGTCCAATATGTTACCCTGCATTTACACCAAACGCAGCATCGGCTTCATCGGCGCGGCCTGTCAATCAACTACAATGTCAGGTAAACTTAAGGCAACGGTTTATGAGAGTGTTTTTTAAGAATTTGGTACACGCTTGTATAGTTTACAAATAAAAATGCGTACAAGGTATCATAAAAATGTCTCTACTGCTTAAGTTTTATATCCCTTCAGTCATCTGAACAATGGTATTGTTCATCAATGGTCAAACTGTGATTCTTTTGTAAGATGTTGCGCGGCTTGTATGTAAACGCGCCTTTATAAAAAGTGTACACTGGCCAACGTCTCGCAGGTGCTTTCACACTATATTTGTGGCTCATTTGGTCGACAACATCCACTCCATATTTGACTCGTTGTAAAATAAAACTAAATCAGGTTTCTTTTTTGCATTTCTGTCTACTGATATTGTTGCATAGTGCTCATTATCAGTACATTTTTGTGAGATTTTTCTTGATATACAGTCAAAGAAGTCCCATCTTTTTGTAGCACAAATGTATAATTAAGCTGCTCTTTCACTGTCGAGGGCCTCTTTTCAATTTCCGCTAGATTTGACAACCCAAGTCCGCGATCTCCGGTACCTAGATGCCGATTTCTTCTTCGACTATTGATTTCTCCTCTATGGCCACATCTTAGCACTCGTAGAATTAGTACGATCTAAAATGATTTTTTAATAAAAATATTTGACTGTCAACTGCTTATTGTAATTCAAAATATTGCATGTATATTATATCAAATGTCAACATACACATTTAGTGCTTTCTTCATCACAAGAAGAACTAGAACAAGTTTCTTGTTGCAAAATATAATCGTCATCAAAATGTCATTCAAAACCGAAACTATTTCTTCAGGTCCTAACAATGTCGATGGTTGAGTTGACATTTCTAATTTCTCATAATAACTCACAAGCACAAAAAACGTCCACTTTGGTTCTTTAGAACATGAACACTGATTATATAAAGTCATCTTTGACCCCCTCTTATTCACTCTACCCTCCACGCCGTGAAGAATAAAATGAACAAAACAAGCATAAACACATGATTCCCTTTTCAATGCACTAAAAAGGTGACAGTGTGCATAATTGTGATTGGCATATTTATCGCATTAAATTCTGTATCTTTACAGAGCCGCAGTTTCTCGTGTTTATAAAGTAGAAATATTAAATAAAAGTCAACAAGGTCAACAATCTTAGATGTAAAATAAGCGAAGTTATGCGTTAATATGGTCGCGCATGGGTCAAAAATGAATCGTTGGCAGTTCTAGTGTTGAAAAATAAGTTCTCACAAAGACTTAAGATTAAATTTGATTATAGTATGCAAACTTTAAAAGAAAACTATTTGAACATTCAAAACATTTTATCTACCTTACTCTGCAAACATTTTAAAATATTGTTTATGTCAGTTTTAAATTATAATACACTCCACAACTTTCTCAATGTTCTTACTGATTTTCCATGTTTTGTTGCAGGAAACGGTAAACGGGACCCAGTTAAAAATAGCTACTGCTTTTTCCTCTAGAGTCTAACGTTTCCCAGACCCAGTCCGTTCATTATTTCTTAATTTCATGTGAATGAACGTCAGGGTAGTCTCAGGAAGATTTTTGAAGAAAGTTTCTTCGTCATGTTTCTCTAGTACTTTTCCTTTTAATTGTTGTATCTGTTTCTTCATCTTGCATATACTATTCTAGACCAATCGATGTGCATTGTACATCATCCCGTTAATTTTCCGTCAAACTTGCAACATCTTTTTTGCAAATATCACGTAAATCTCAATGTTTAGACCCCGGTAATACATCCAAGATATCATGAGACAACGGTTTCAACTGTTGCCTGTCCTGATCTATACCACTTACTTCCAATTTTGATTGAGTTGGACAGTTAGTGGTTGGCTGTCAACAGGAACAGTTCCATTTCTCAATAGTTTTCCTGTGGATGAAAATGGTTTTCGCATAACCGGAACTACTTTTTATTTATAAATGGGCGATTCATCCTTTCTAAATATTTCTCCCGTAGTTCCTCTTATTGAGACAGAAAAAAAGGAAATATTTTCTGCATTAACTCCTCCATAAGTTTTTGTGTTTCTGCGGGGAAAGTCACAGGACTTCTGAACTCTCATCTAAAAGAACAAAATCATTTTAAATACTTGAATTGTATTATTCCCGCTCCGCATAGTCATGTTAGTACATATAAATATTTTATTACAATATCAATTACACAAGTCTGCGATCACAAGGGCTTCTGAATCATTAGAACAAACTTAATCAACATGCATACCGCCCCGGACACGAGACTTATGTAATCCAAGATCGACGTGCGTGGTGAAGAGCCACATCTTTTACGAGGTGCCACTTATTAATGCAAAACTCGTCGGATGTAGACCAACCAGATCGTGGCTGGATAGAGGACCAGTCCCTAGAATTTAAACCTTCCTTACACCTGCAAGCGGGGCTCTTTGATGTTTTGAATCCCGTGACCCAAGGAGGAACCAGACAGGATCCTGAAAAGAATCGGGGAAAAACCCCGGTGGTGACCACTGAGTGAATGGTGGTCGACAGGAGGGAGGACCCCAGGAGACAGCAGCTAATTCTCCTGATTGATCAAACGTCCTGGGATCATCTGGGAACGTCATGCCACCACATACCGTACTTGGACTTCTCCTGGATCACCTTCAAGTCACTGGGAAAGAAGAAGGAATCTGCGGCGAAGAAGACGGAGGAACCACAACAAGGGATTTCAGGCACTTCAGACAAACAGGTATGAAATTCATACCAATAAATCTGCATCACTCTAGGGTCGCCTCGGTGGATTGTAAAGGGGAAATAGCTAGAACGGGGGACGCTAAAAGATGGATTATTTGCGATCCGATCTGTGCGCACCGTAGAGCCTGCATACTGGATGTCAAACTAACGGCACTATAGAACGTCTGTATTAGGGACCTGGTGGCAGCGAGGATTGTCGAGGTAAGGTCACTATCGCAGCAGCATACCTGCCTTACGATCAGGATGGAGCGCCTCACATTAGGGAATTCCTAGGGGTCATCAACCACCAAAGAGGTGACATGTGACGCAAACGTCCACAACACCGTGTGAGGAAGCAGCGGCGGCATCAACGAGGTGAAACATTCTTAGAATATTTAATGCATAATAATCTAGGGGTTGCCAAAATTGGGAATGAACTGACCTTCGTCGATATTCCAAGAAGGGAAGTCATCGACATAACTATCAATACACTGAAAAAGAAGAGGGAGCGTACGGGTTCTGAATGAAACCCTGCCACACCCAACCTCAATTATAGGAGTTTATGCTGATGCTGAGTGGGACGAAGGTGACCTCAGACATAGTTTTGGCCTATAAAAGGCACTCAAATCAGTGGCGACTAAAAACAGAGTAAAAGTACTCTAAGCACCTGGGCACTCAGATATAAGAGAAAAATAGAAGGTCGACACCCTAACACAGGGGACAAAGAAACTCTATATAGGGCCCGAGCCTGCCTGCTCGCTACAGATAGCCAAGCAGTGTTTCAAAATCAGTTGGGAAGAGAACACCGCCTATACTGTGAGGGGGAGTGATGGGCCAGAGGTACAGTAAACTATTTCACCCCTCCAGCGAAAGAGCTAAGACCATCCTGGCTTTGGGAAGGAAAGGCTTCATAGAGCTAACAGAGCTAATTACTGGCCATTGCACCATGTGGAAGCACCTGAACAACATTGGCGTTGAACAGGATCGAACGTGCCGCGGATGTTGAGAAGAGGAGCAGACTCCGCTCAACATCGCACAGTACAGTACAGTACAGCAAGACCTACGTCCAACAAAGGAAGCGCGTACTAGGGGCAAAAAGCTGACACTAGAAGACGTAAAAGCTCTCATATAACGAAGGTACTGACCTTCCTAAGACTTGGGAGTGAAAAATAATCTAAGGGAGCATAATAGGCCCATGTAGGATGCCACCTTCTGTCAAATAATAATAATAATAAACGTTACTAAGCATTATCAGCTCGTGTGGAGACTGGCCTATTTTTCTCCAAGCAATTGGTCGATAGCAACTTCCATTTAACTTACAGATAGTAAAACTTTGTTAATCACATTCAAATAATTACGTAAACAAACAGAAACATTATCTATACTTACTTTGGATAATATTTGGATGATGTCTTCAAACAAATTTGTTAGACTTAACGCACCTTTTCCTTGAGTTTCAAAATGTAAAGACACATTTTAGAAAGTTTTTTGCCATGTTAATTTTAATCTTTTCCTCTTGAAAAATTGATTGTAAAGCAATAAAGTTTTATTTTATTTTTTTTTTTTGGCCACTTTGGCAAACCATATGGGCCAAATAAAGTTTTATTATCCTCCGTGATATAAAAAAAGGCATGATGGCCATTTGATTGAGCAGGAAACATTCACCCGCGAAGCTTCCAGTATTTGAATGAGTATCATACCGCTGGTTTTCACTTTATTAATAAAATCTCCTAATTGAACGAATTGCGCCAAGGAACACAACTAATGGCTGCGTTTCTGTAAGTTGTCGTCAAAAATGCGTATTGGCGGTAAAAGTTTAAAAACATTTTTCATGTAATTTACGATATTTCAAACAAATTAACTGATGATTTAGTTACCTGAAAGTAATGGAGTTTAACATAATTCGAATTGCAAAAAGTGAAGCCTCCCTATTTGGCCGTTCACTTGTCACGTCTTGGGTTATTAATCAAAATGATAATTACAATTCCAGCGACATAAAAAAATATACATGTATGAACTTCCGATTATATCTGATACTTAAAAAGTTTCTTATAAAACATTGATAAAAGCGTATTTCAAAACAACAGCTAATTTTACTTGCAGTAATAAAAAAAAAACTTTAACAAGAAAATAAGTATTTTACCCTTGAAATTGAAGTCATTGTGTATTTTTTTGTTAAATATTATATAATTATGAAAAAAATTAAGACGTTTCCTATTTTTATATGTGCTCAACATTCAAGTTTGTTTTATTGTATATTAAACAAATTAATAATTACGTAAATTATTTTTTCTACCGCCTCCCTATCCCTGAAAAATGAATAATTTAAAATAAAACAACTTACATATCCTTTACTATGGTTAGCCATATCCCAAAACGGAATTAAAGCTAACACTCCCTCATTGGCGTTACTTCTATTAGGTATTAAATTTTCTCGTGTCATAACTGTTGATACAGCCCATCTGAAACGAAACGCATAATTATTATCGAAAGTTTTTAAGCAAAGAAATAAGAAAAAGTGATGGCTACCAAGATGTAGGGGAAAATAAAATTAAAAACGGAGCGTTCAAATCTACAGTTAAAGTATTTAGCCAATAGGAACATACAACCATTCTGCGCCTTCCACCATATCATCTGGAATTAACCCCAATTGAAAAAATATGGGGAAAAAATAACTAAAATGTTTCTTTTAACCTGTCTTTTAAATGACAGTAGATAATAAATTGGTATGGAATATGGGTGGTTACTGTCGTAATTTTATGTTAATATTGAAAATGGGTTGCAAATGCCCTCAATGTCCTTTCTAAAATTAATTGTATTATTGAGGAAGCAATTTATGTGGTATGCTTCTAGGAAGAGACGTTTGTTTCTATTCCTTGTGTTCTTATAATCCATTTGGTGGTTTTCTTTAGAAACGTGACAGGTCAGAGCACAACGCTCCGGTCGCAACCAATCGCATTTGTACATGGTGATTCTTCCAGTGATGGTCTGTTTGGTCTCTCCTATGTAAAATTTAGAGCAAGAGGAGCATTGTATGGAATAAATGATACTAGAATTGGTCAACAGGGGGATGAAGTCTTTGGTTCGAGTATACAAACCTGCCACCTTTAGTACGTTAGTGTTAGCCACAACAATGTTAC
>JAUIMW010001490.1:0-12451 GCA_033557785.1 Enochrus cinctus
TACTTTCAAACTTTCTTATCTTAGTTGGAAAATGTTTTGTACTTAACATAATGAGAAAAATTTAAATAACGTGAAATTTTTCTAATATAAGAGGAGAACATTATAAAGTTTACATTAAGTTGAAATCTATTTTGTATATAAACTTATCAATAATTCTTTACGGCGTCTGCAAGTTGTAGATAACATTAGGTACTTCCTTTTGTTACTTAGATAGGAAACAAGTTCTATTATTTATATCTGCATATTTATTGGTATTATTTAATTGTCACGGAAAGCAAATTTTTATTATCCAATAACACTGCCATATATTTTTCTTTTCCATCTGTTTTCTCTTTTAAGTCCATCGGTAAAATATTAGCACATGTTCGAAACTGAGGACATCACTATATCTCTGGTAAAAAAAAGTGGGTTAGTTACTTGTCGTAGATATAATTTTTTAATTAGTTCCACTTGTTTGACTCTTTTGCTCATTAATAAGTATTATTTTTGTTCTATGGCTTACTATGTGGTCCTGTTCACTTTGCCAGTTTCTGCCATTTTATCTTCGCGCATTGTTGATAACATTAGCACATCCCGCTTATCTTTCCACTTGATAGCCAGCATATTGTCTGTTGAAACTTTCTCCCTTTTTCAATTTTTTCAGAAATTTCGGCAAACCCCTTTCAATTATTTTTCACAGTGCCACAGGCATTTATCTTCCCCTGATGGGGAGTATCAAACAAGATTGCACTTGTGTGCCAGTTCCCACATAGGGTTTCTATAATGTTTTAATAACACTTCCACTTTTCCCCAAATCTGCCATCCTCCAATCTTTATTTAAGTATCAAACATTCTTAAACTTTTGTTTGATATGCATTCATACCTTCGACTATCATTTCAACATCAGAAGTCAAAAATGCACAAAAAAATCTTTCCGAAGAATTTTCGTGGAGCGTACCAGTAGAAATACCGGAAAATGATGCATCAAAAAGATTTGTTTTGTCTACAGATTAATCTTGATATACAAGGAATTACTGTGCAAAAAAACTTATTTTATTTATTTTAATTAGATTTAGAAATTATATGAAATAAAAAAATATTGTAATTATTTTTAAATTTAAATATTTATGTAAAACTAACTTGAAATAATGTAATTTTATGACAGGAGAAATTGGTAGGTATATTTTTAAAACGTTTCTTTTTATAGTGATGGGTATCAAAGGTAGACGAGTGCACATGATCGAAGAACTCAGCGAGACTATAATATCGTTCCAAAGAGGTAAAAATTGCCCGTCGTAACTCAAGTTTGTCTAGCTTGTTATTTTTATTTTAACGAACAATTACAAAGCACTAAGCCTGTTTTCGTCTGCTGTTTTCGTTAAGCGCATCGTACGACTTACATTTTGTTTTTGAACGCTCTTTCACAAAAAGCCCGTAACTCTTACGATGCCAAATACTTTTTTTTAATTTTTACTGACTACTTTTAATTTTCTTCTCACAGCATTACATGGCATGTACAGAGCTAAATACAGCAACCTGCATTCACGAGTTATTTACATTACGTGTGTGTGATGGATCATGTAACATACATCAATCATGTTTTTTTTTATAAATAAATATAACAATAAACCACACCATAAAATTCTTTTTTTAATATGTATTTTACTTTTACAGTTAGCCCCGGTGCTAAAGAAAGGCTTGTTCAGATAACGGGCGCCAACGAAGACAGCATAAAGTAAGACATTTTTTTAATGAAATCCCATGAAATTAATAATTTTTTATTTGCAGTACCGCTAAACACTTAATCGAGGATACAATAAGAAGAAATGCTTCGCCTGTTAGGGAACATGGCATGGCGGTTAGCGCACCACTAACTGGATCCAGTTCCAGCATAAATTCTTCAGCCTCTGAAGATGGAACTCTTGCTCACAATACTCGTACTAGCAGAGCCTTGATGCATAGCTTAAGTACAAATGATGCCAACATTGGAGAATACAAGTATACGGTAGTGGCTAACGGACATACTTTAAAAATTACCGGGGATAATTTGGATCTAGTTCGTGTAAGTAACCTAATCGGAATGCGTCTTCCGAAAATAACTTTTTTTTTAATTTTCAGACAAGCAAGCTCGTCCTTGATGAATATTTCTCAGGCGAACCAATCCAAGATATTGGGCAATTTTACAGTTTTGATAGCTTACCGCATCCTATAATATCTGGTGTGTCGCCGCACTCGCCCTCTCCATCGACGCCGCCCGAAACCGAGTCTTCGATTTTTGCCAACGGCCAACCGGATGAAGTGTCTTCAGGTAATTTTTTTTAAATAATTTTCTCAATTAGTGATTTTATTTAATTATAAAAATGTCTTAGTTCCCCAGCTACGAAGACCCAATATTCCTCTGGAAGATATTCTGAAAGGAAAAACTTCTCCAGAAGAAAAATCTAAGGTATATTCCATAGAGTTTTTGGCGAGACTAGCAATGTCCCCAGCTTGTTTACGACCACCCACTGAATGGGAACGAGTTAAGGCTGAATATCCTGGTATTATTCGTACTGTAAGTACTTTTCTTGGGCCAGGAAGTATGTTGATTAAATTTTATTTTTTTAATATGTTTCTCTATCTACAGGAAGTGGAACACTTTGATGCAAAACAATACTTAACGAATCGCGCTGGAGTCCAATACTCGACTGTCGTAAGCGCATTAGATGAAACCGATTCTGGAGAAGTTTGATGATGGTAAAAAGAAGACATTTACATTACGTAAGAACTAACTTTTTATATATATCAATATTGTTTTTGAGTACAATATTTTTGATATTGTATAGTCAAAAAGTTTTTTTTTCTCTTAATACTTCGTTTAAATACGAAGGGTTTGAAATCATGAAGTATTTTTGCAAAATTTTTTATACATGAAGTAACTATTTTGGAAAGCGTTTATATATAAAAAATTTAAATAAAAATTAGTGTAGGTTGTTTTCTATTTTGGAAGAACTTTAGGATTTGTTAGTTTTAAATAAGTAGTTTTATTTAAATGTTATTAAAATAAAAAGTAAAAAATATTTGGATAGTTTATATTTTTTAATAAGAAAAATTAAAGATTAATGCTCAAATTGCATCAGGAGTGCTTATAATAGCTTCTAAATCATCATTATTTTAAATGAATAGAGAACTTTATAACTTGGTGCACATAACAAAAGTGTCTTATTTTTTTAATCAATTTTTGGCTGCTGCATTAAGTATTTCACTTTGATAAATTGTTTGAAAAATTAAAATAAGACATTTTTTAAAGAAAATACTTTATCGAATCTGTATCCTTTATTATATAAAAAAAGTATTATAAAAAATATCAAAAAAAGATCAACTTTAGTTTTATATAAATACTATATATTCTTTTTTAATTTTGTTAATGACTGACTTCGAAAAAAACATTTATTTATTTCGACTTATTCTTTACTTTTGTTAACAATTAACAAATTTTATGAAAGAATAAATTGCTTTTAAGGCTGTTTTCCCATAGTCATTTTTTTTCTGTTAATAATTTATTTGTTATTTATTAATATTTAGTTTATGTAGAGAATATTAATGCTACTTTGTACTTTTTTCTGTGTGTATAGTAGACGAAAAGAGAAACTTTCATGTTCAACTTTAACAAATAACTTCTTTGTTCAATAAATTTACTTTGAAGCCTTAAAAATTTGTAATAGAAAATTTTATTTTATTTTTTTGCCGCAGATAGTTTTTGTTGCGTTTACTATATATGCTTTGTTAAACATATAAAAATTTATTAAATCATAGCAATAATTTAGTGACTAACGAAGGTTAATTGTGTTTTAAAAAAATCTTCACTCTAGTCTAGAAGAATCTCATAAATAACTTTTTATATGTTTTAAAAACTGAAAATAAGGCCATTATGGTCAGTTTTGAGTTATATCTTTTTTGTGTGTTTTCCTTTAAATAAGTATATGAGTTTTTTTCACAGTGAATAATTATAATGTATATTTATATGTAAAGGTCAATGGGGAATTATTAAGTTTTTGATACTTTTTCGTAATAAGTAACTCACTGCTCCTGTACCCATTGAATAGATATTTTTTTAAGCAATGAAAATTTGTAACTGCTATTTTTTTCTATTTTGTGTTAATTCATTAATAAATTTATAAAAACTATTTTGTGTTACTTCTTCCCTGGAATGTGTCTCAAAATCTCTTATCACGCCTATCCATATAAAATAAAGGTTTGGTCTACCGAAAACATACAACAGGTAAAATAGAAAAAAAAAAACATAAAAAAAATACAGTTTATTCATTTAATACTTCTAAGTCATGTTATTCTTATCAGAAATATACAAATTGTAAAAATACAAAAATTTTCATAATTACAATTATAAAAAGCTAAGTACATTATACTCATCCTGACCTTTCTCGATTGCAGGGTTGTCATGTCTTATATGAAAATTGACAATGTACTCGGAATTAGTCCTTTGTACAGAAATAGCAAACGGGTCAGTGGGATGAAATGTGAAAGCTACCAGTCTTCTAGCTGCAGGAGTGATTCTAGCGGTCGAGCCAGCGTAGATTTTAAACCGTAGAAAACCCGAATCTCTTGCATAAAACCTACGAGAAAAAAAATTAACACCACAAAGATTGCAGGTGCCCCAACTTACCGAATGGGATGTTCTCCACAAGGTTTCGGCCTCTCCATAGCTGACACCCACTTATCATCATAACTAAATAACGACAAGTCCAGATAAGGCGAACTACTGTAAGATTGAGCACTTATTGGGAGTAAGGCTAACAGCCTTTTTGTGGCTTCCGTCTTGCCTCCAAATTTGGCACTTATTATTGTTTGCTTAAACCTAAAATTTATAAAATAAATTTTTTGTAAATAAAAAAAAGGAAATGTATGAACCTATATTGTATGAGTTTTCCGTAGAGGTTATTAGAAGGGCTACACGTAAATTGCGTGCCGTTGTAAATATTAGCGTTCCTAAATGAATCACAGAAATTTTCGAACAAATTCAGGAGTTCTCTTGAGGTGTTTTCGTATACAGCGAGAACTTTGCTTTCATTCATGTTGTAAACAACGAAAAAAGAAGATTGGCTGTTGGCATCGCTTGATTTCAGGGTGACGACTTCCTCGCTTGCATACTTTATTAACAAGTGGTTCTCATCCAACAGTTGCATCTTCCATAGTTTAAGCGCTTTAAAGTTTTCGAAATGCAAGTAAAATTTCCTTAATTCATAAGGATTGCTGCTTGATTCGCTAATAGCAGCGGCTCTCTTATACAAAAACGTAAGTAGCCGGTGTTTTAAGGAATTTATGTAACATTCTTTGAAAGCTCTTTCGGTGGGGAAGACGGAGTTGTAATAGAAGAAGTCGTCTTCGAAGCAAAACCTTCCGATTTTTCGGACATCGACGAACATCCCATCTAGTAATTGGAATATATGTATCATTTGGTGTTGCACGGAGAGAACGGCTAAGACGTCTTTGTATAGGTAGAGACCTTGGTTGTGGGAGAGGAATATTTTGTCTACTTTGAAGTTTCTTGTATCGCATAATTTTCCTAGGTGGAGGTCCACTAAATGTAACGAGTAGTCTTCGAGGGGAGACCTAAAAAGTTTACATAATTATTTTTCTCGTTTATTTGTGGATGGTGAAATTACCTAGGGTTGGGGGTAACGGATTCGTTGTTGGTGTAGATTTCGTAAAAGTGAGGCCTTAAGTCTTCGGGGATGTAAGAAGCTGAACCGACGATGACGTACCGTCCGTCTTCACTGAAAAGGCTGCACTCTCTATTTAACTGTTCGGTGCTTTGTGTAATATTTACTATGTATTTTTGCTAAAATGTTTAATATATAGTAGGTCAGTATCATCAAGTTCAGATAAATATTGAGTGGTTGACAGGTGACACCTGTCGCTGTGAAAATTTAAGCGTGCATTCAAAAACAAAAGAGGAGCGGAAAGTACCTTGAAAAACCTTTCGAATATTTTGCTTTTGATCTCAAAGTTATGTTTCTCGCTCTTTTCGTGTTTGATTTTTTCCAGGAGGTCTCCGGCTGCGGATGGTCCCATATAGGTGTATATTTCCAGGGATGATTGGTCAGAGGAGAAAGCGATGAAGTGTTTGCCATCTGGACTGAATTTTCTTAAGAAGCAAGGTGGCTTTTCAACATTTATCACAGTAAAATTAGGAAACACATTTTGGTAGAATTGCCTCGCAGTATGGAAATGAGTGCCAGGTTTTTTATATCCGAACGTTTGCCGATTAAATAAGCGAATTACTACGTTTTGGGGCGGCACTTTCCGAGGTTTTACGAAATTATCCATTACAAATACATTTTTACTTTTTTTAGGTTATGTTTACTAATTTTGACATTTGCTAATTTGAATAGTTTCGAGTGAACACCCGGCATCGCGTCAAAATAATATTATATGATATACCTGAGTATTTTTTCTTTTATTATAATGATGCTCGGGATAAAAAACTAAAGAATCCCTTTCTAGGCGTTTCGAAACACTTGTTCTAGTTTCATGTTCTCATTGTTTTATTTCAATGTTTTGTAATTTTTTATACCTCTCGTATATCACCTCACTGTCCAAAGACTATTAGTTTTCAATAGTCTTTGGACAGTGAGGTAAAAAAATATAATAATTATAATATTTTATATCAATATCTTTAATAAATCACAACAAAATAAACATACTTTCCTTAAATAAAACGTTTTTAAAAAAGGGAGTACAAAACTTAATACTGAGACGGGACCAGGAAAATGGAAGAGGTGGCATAGCCCTCATGGTTAGAAAGGACATCAAATTTAAAACACTTAAAATAGAAATTGCGTTCTTTGGAATATTTCAAATTATGGATTTCAACTTTTACTTATATTGTTTATACTGCCCAAAAAAGAAAATGGATTTAGAATAGAATAGGATAGAACTTTATTGGACATAAAATATATACAAAATAATAAAAAAAACATTAGGAATTAAAAAAGAAGTTCATTTCAAAAAAACTCCTCTATGTAGTATAAGGCTTCTTCTATCAAGTGGCCATTCAATCGAAAAAATTGTAAGTCTATTTTTCTTCATATTCAGGTTTTATACTAGCTACAAATTTACAGGCAGTTTGTAGGTATACATGGCAATGCAGCAGGTGCACCATTCTACAGCAATTCAGCCACAGAATAGAATGCTCCCTCGTGCAGGTATTTCTTCAGACTCAGTAACATCCCGCTTGGCTGCAACATTTTCCACTCAAGCAGTAGGTGGTCCAAATCTTCAGAGAATACGTGTGTACACTTGTTTGAATCAAGCAAATTGAGGGGGACACCCCGTATTAATACTTGATATTTTGTATTTTTGGTCGATTTACCCTTAATGAATCCACTCTGTATTTGTGTTAATAACTTAAATTTATTGACATAATTATTCATTCTAATTATTAAGACTTTCTCAATAATTTGGGATACATTCAAAGCCAATGCAATAGGTCTGTAGTTCTAAAATGATCCAACATCACCTTCCTTATGGATTGATTTGATTAAAACATCCTTGAGTTTCTGAGGGTGGTGAAAATGTTTATCAAAAGTGCGAGAGGTTTGGAGATAATAGGACTTAAAAACTTTAGTAGGACAACTGGTAGTTCATCATGTCCAGATGACTTTGTATTATTTAGGCCATTAATAACCTGTTGAACTTCCTGGTGATCTGTGGGATACAGAAAAAAAGTGTTGGGGTACTTTATTACTGAATTATATGCATAAACTGACCCACCAGAATCAGGCTATATTCATGGATGTCTCTCTCCAAATTCCTTGCCTCCAGAATCTTATACTTTACATAGTTACTGGGCAAGGTCATTATTCCATGTCTTCGGAACAGAGGTCGGCAGTGTGTTTCAGTAGACTGTCCCTCAATCGCTCGCACAGATTATTTTTGACACGTGAATAAGCTCTTAGCATAAGGGAAATTTCCCCTTACTGTTATTTCATAAGTAAGCCAGCTGGACTGGTGTCCTACATCAAGCCATAAGTAGTTACGCTATGGAAAATAGCATAATATGTGGTCTTCTACTTTGGTATTCTTTCTAATAGTATAACGCAGTCGTTAATTTCCTTTTTTATTTCGTAGACATAAACATTTCACTTCAAGGTCTCGGAGAAATGAATTCTAAGAAATGTTATGAACGCATGTGGAACCAAGTCACTTTGAATGGTAGATAGGATGAGTATTTTTGTTTTATCTATGTTCATGGTAAGGCAGTTAACAGAAGGCAATCAGAGCGATGTTGAGTCTGAAAGTTGGGATTGTGTTGAGAAGAACTGAATTTTCAAAGTGAGAAAAGAAGATGGGAAACAGAAAGCAATGGAAGAAAATAAGTGAAGAAGTTTAGGAAAATTCCACATATTAAAGGATCTATCACCCAAATAGGGGAGCAAGGTAGAAATAATATAGCTATAGATTCTGTATTTGAAAATCCTCAATTTCTTTATTTTGAACAGGGACTAAAATATTTTTTTATGTGTTTATAATATAGTTTTTTATTTTAAATTAAAATAAATAAATAAAAATAGAGAAAGTATATTTAAAAAAATGCAACCTAAGTAGATAAAATAACTTAGATGAAACAAACAATTTAAATAAAGTTTTGATCTTTTTTTTCGACACAACATAAATTCTATGAACAAAAACAAAAAATAACAATTACGTAATATATTAATTCTAAATGTGTCTATAATTATAAAAATATGTATTTTGTTTTATAAAAAGAAAATAATTAGAATAATATTGAAAACTACTGGACTACTCTTCTTTTAGGATCTTCTAATCTGTAAAAAAATGAATTACTTGCTAATAAGAAACAATATGTATAAAATAAAACAATACCTGTGCACAGCAACTGATGGATCATGTATAAATGATACGTCCTGAGGTGTCAAAAACACAAACTGCAATTCTGGGCGACTTTTCGCATGATGTATTAAAATCTCCATTACTTTTGTCCTGTTCACCTTGTCCTAAAAAAAAATAAATAAAAATCACAATCACACACACAAACACACTAATAAACGTACCATGTATACATCGAATTCATCAAGAAAATAAAATGGAAAATCCATGCACTGCCAGAGTGAATATAAAAATGCAACCGTTGAAAAAGATCTTTCGCCTCCCGACAAATTAGCAGTTGTCGTATGTCCTTGACTACCCTGCTGCGGAATAACAACCATCTCCAAGGACTTATTTTCCATGTCTATGTCTAAATTTCCCTGCAACATCAAACATCATACATTTGCAACAAAAGGTTCTCAAAATCTTACCCGAAACTGCCTAAACTCTAAAATACTTGAAAAAGCATGTTGTATAAAAGTAATAAAATAATCCTCTGTTAGTTTATAGTGTCTGTTACGTTTTTCTGATGCGATTTGCAACTCTCGAACATCCTCCTCTATACATTTCAGGACTTCAGACAAACCTTTATGTTTTTCCGCTTTATCCTGGTAATTTTTAGCAATGTCTTCAGGTTTTTCAGTGTTAGCCTCTATTTTACGTATATTCCGTTGCACTACACTAATTTCATTAACTAAGTATTGAACCGGTCTTATATCATCCATTCGTGGTCCTACAGCTGCCGCTTGTTCCTGCAAATTTTCCATGTACTTCCTAGTTTTCAACATATCTCTCTCCGTTTTTTCTAATATTCTTTTACATTCCAATAAACGTTTCTTCTCGCAATCTTCACTTACAGCCAACTCTTTCTTTTTCGACACCAATTCAATCACTTGTTTTTCCAAAGGCACGATACGCTCCTCAAAACCTTTATGGCTACTCCTCAGTTTTTTCAATTTTTCTTCATTTTCGCCAATATTATCCCTAATTTCCTTTATCCCCTCTTCAATACGTTCTACAACAGACTGCTGTTTGTTTATTTTTTTCTTAATCTCCGCCAATTCCGCTTCAAGATTTTGTATGTTCCCCACTTCCGGGTCTGCCATAGCTTTCATTTCATCATACTTTAACCGCATGACACCTTTCGCCCTATTTATTTTCTCCAATTTCCTATTCAATTCGACGAGCATGCCGTTCTGCTCCCTGATTTCTTTGTCGATTGTACGATGCTGATTTAATATGCTCTCTTTTTTCGCCCTCAAATTTTGAATCTTCCCTTCCAAATCTTTGATAATGTCACTCGTATCAACTTGGAGGTACCGTGCTTTATGGTATCGAGACGAGTAAGTTTTATAATTGGGATCAGGGTAATATTTATCTCCGGTTACAGTAACACCTTGCTTGCAATTTTTAGGCACTAAAGACGCTTCCGACAAAAGTTCTCTCGCTTTTTGACCTGATGGGATTAGCAGCACGCTCTCCATGTTCGTTCGGTCAATTAAACAATTCGCAACCACCGGGTCCTCTATTTCCAGCGCATCGAAAACGCTAAGGCAACCTTGCACAGGGCGAACAATGTATTTCCTGACATCGTGAACCTCATGAAAGAATTTCGTTGTTATTACGGTGGGCTTCGAACCAGACGTCCAATATCTGTCGAATATCTTCATTAGTAATGCAGAATCATGGTTGTTGTCTACTACGAAAGATTGTAAAAGGCCTGGTGAAAGAAACCCTTCTATAGCAACAGCCCATTTTTTATCTTTTATTTTGATGTAAGAGCCTAACGGGCCACGCGGCTTTTGCTTGAATTTATCTTTCATCGATTCGATTGCATCTACTATTTTCGGCATATCACGCCCGTAAAGAAGTAAATTATTGCTAGATTCACCCCTTAGTGCACGTAATTGTTCTTCGGTATTAGCTGCAAATTATTTAAAATTATGTATATAATAAATTAAAAAAATGTTTCCCAATAATTCGATTTATTTCAAATTTAACGCTACTTACAGTATTCACGATCTACTTGCTGAATCTCCTTCCTCAACGTAGCTTCTTCCCTCTGTTTGTGCTCTATGGAATTTCTCATTTGAAATTTATCGTTCTCGGTGGTTTCCTGCAGCGATTCGAATCCCTTCAACTTTTCCTCCACATCGGCCATTTCTTTCAATCGTTTCATTTTCTCTTGTTCCATCCTATTCAAACTAAAAAAACAAAAACAAATCATTGTCATTCACTCTACTCTACATTTTACTTACTTATTAGTAAAATTTGAAATTTCTTTCTCTAAAGCTGCACATTCCCTATTTTTATTTTCTATAGACCGCAAAACTATTTGTTTTTCACGTTTTTTCTCATTGAAAGTATCCTGCAGCCTAGAAATCAGATCTTTTAGCTCCATTTGCGGCCTAATTTGCACTTCTGATTCGTTTCTTATTTCCTTTATTTGTTGCTGAAGTGTTGCGACCTGACCATTTAAATCCTCTAACCGGGCCCCTTTATTTTTAATATTGTCTTCTAATTTATCGTATTTCTGTCGAGCGTCCTCGTATATTTGTACTTTGTCCTGGTGTTCACCCTCAGAATCCCGTGCTTTCGCCCAAAGGAGTTCCAATTCCAAAGATGAAACTTTATCTTTTAGTGATAATATCGACTTAAGGTTCTCATACTTCACTTTGAGTTCCTTAATTTCGGCTTCTAATGCTTTAAGTGCCGCTCTTTTTTCACCTAACAATCTCACAGCATTTTGTTTATTTATAGAAATTTTCGTGAATTCATCGGCGAGGTTTTCCAAACGAGTGGCTCTCATAAATAAAATAAACTTTTGCTTGGGGTTGCTTGTACTTAAGAAGTTTCTTGACGTATCCTGATTTAAAATACAAACAGGGTTATCAATTTGTATGTTGAGATTCGTAGCGATTCTTTGTACTTCTTTGCTTTGACTGGAAATTACTTCTCCCGTCGACGATTTAATTTTGTAAGTGCTAGAACCATTCGAGGTGAAGTTTCGCTGGATGGTAATTTTGCTCCCGTATATGCTTGGGCGGTAGGCCATCACCCCACAGTTGTTTATTGTAATTTCTACGGACCCGGATGTCTTTCCAGCTTTTATGAACCCTTTGATACTGTGTCCTCTATTCGTTACGTTAGCTTTAGCTCCAAGCCCGACAACCAGGGCTGTTAAAATGGCGCTCTTGCCGCTTCCATTCCTGCCGATAATGAAATTTATGTTTGATTCAAAGTCGACTTCCAGGAGAGAATGGCACATGAAATTTTTGAGGACCATCTTTAAAACGGTGCCTGCCCGTTTCTGAAATGTTAAGGAAATATTTTTTGTATATAAAAATTAATTTAAAAAAGTTTAATTACCGAATTGTCTTGCATAGATTCATTGATTCTGATTCTTTTGCCAACTACATCATCTAGTGCTAACTGGCTTAACGGTTTCCTTTTTCGTTCCATCTAAAACAATAAAATATAGTAAGAATAAAAATGGATTATAATTTATAGATTAATGAGTTATCAAGAATTTTAAACATGAAATAGTACGTAGATAGTGGTGTACCTGAGGGACATTCTATAT
>JAUIMW010001491.1:0-12442 GCA_033557785.1 Enochrus cinctus
ACTCGACTGTTACTTACATTGTTTGTAGGAGAACTTTAAAATAAAATATTGATTATATACAAGAAAGCAAAAAAAAATCTGTACCAAAAGATCTGTAGTTATCGAACGAATATTAAAAATATAGTTCGTCGATCACCTGGAGGACATTCCATGACCTCAGATCTCCTGGTGATTCTTTTTTTTTGTTTTATACTCTATTTGATTAGAGGGATGTTTATTGATTTTTAACTTCAATAAAAAAACATCAAGGAGTTTGGGGAACATGGAATGTCCTCCAGGTACACTGTCTTCTAGTGATTCATTAAACCATAAGCTCGCAGCTTTGCTGTTCGCAAGGCCTCGCAATACTCTTTGTCGATAGCTGCTTGGCGGTCTTTCTTTTATTGTTAAAAATCAGTTAACATCCCTTCATTACAACAGAGTAAAAAACAACGCAAAAACGACCACCAGGGGGTCTAGGGTTTTTCAAGGACACTGTCATCAGACAGGAATGTGATTATTTACAATAAAAGAAGGGTTTGGATAACATGGAAATAGAAAATAGAAAAATCTTGATAATACTTTACAATTTCTTTAAAAAGTACCAAAGATATTAGCATACATGTTGGTATCATTTTGAAGATAAATTAATATTTTATCGATACATCGTACTACATGTAGGGTGTTCCATTTACAAAAATTAAGGAATGCGGTATTGATTTTATATTTAAGAAAGAAGAAAATTCCTTAACGCACTATTACAAAGTAAAATAATCCCTCTTTAAAAATTTTAAAGAAATTTCAGTAAAATCGTATAAATAATGACGAAAAAATTTAAATTTAAGTGAAATAATGTCATCTTTATAAACTATAAATATCAAATAAAAAAAGTTGGTCATTCCATTAAAAAAAAATATAGATATTATAATCTCAGTGTTTTTGGGAGATTCAATATAAGGCAAACTATTTCTAGAATGTAGTACTTTTCTTGTAGTTAACAGCAAATGAGGAAAAGAGTACTAAGTAAACACCCTGTATATATGCATATACATGTATATCTACGTATATCTTATTTATCGGTTTAAATTAGTGGAAGAATGAGAGAATCCACAGGGAGTCTGGGTTGCATGGAATGCCCTCCAGGTACTCTCCTATCAACGTACATTTTATTTATGAATTACAATTAAAGTGTACGATTTTTTTTAGGATTTTTTACAATAAACTACAGATACGTAAATGACAGTGCACCTGGAGGACATTCAATGTCCCGCAGACCCTCTGGTGGCCACACTTATGTGTTGTTTATTCTTCAGCAACACTTCCATTGCCTTGCATCCAATTCGTTTTATCTTCTCTCTTGTTATTTTATCTTGCCCAGATGACTTTTTATTCTTAAAATCATTTATCACTCGTATGATGATGGTTTCCTCCTCTCGTACCTCTCTTTTTGTCCATTCGCCTTCTTATTCACACACAGTATCTCCGCAGAATATTCCTTCCATCTTCTCATTATCTTGTCTTCAAATGTTAATATTTCTCCACATTATTTTTTTTCTTTTCTGGATGACCCCAACACGTTGTAGAATAAACTCTGTTAGAACACTTCTCAGCTGCGCCTCTTCGCCTCCAATACTGCTTCTTTTACCCTTTTCCTTTCTCTTTTGTAAACATTGCAAGCGTCTGTTGTTCTGTTGCTGAGATAATACTGTCAGGTTTTCTTTTTGCCTCTGATTATTGTCTTAAGTTCTTCTATCCACCAGGCTATTCCCTTTCTCACCCACATTCTCTCTATGTTTATGTTTTTAAAAGTTTCTGTTTCTCTCACTTCTTCGTCCACGTCGACTGCTCGAAAATGAGATAACCTGTTGTGATAAACATATCCCTGTAGCTTCTTATAATATTGTTTAAACACAATTAACATCCCGTTTATAAAATAAAAGAATAAACAACACTTCAGAGTGACCACCAGGGGGTCTGGGGGACATGGAATGTCCTCCAGGAGCACCGCTATTTACGTACCTGTAATTTATTGCAAAATAATCCTAAAAACAATATTTCATACGATATACGTAGATAGCAGTATTATCTTAGCAACAGAACAACAGACGCTTGCAATGTATGCAAAAGAGAAAGAAAAAGGGTAAAAGAAGTAATATTGGGGGCGAAGAGACGCAGTTAAGAAGCTGGAAACCAATAAAAATCAGAGATTATTCTACTACGTGTTGGGATCATGGAGAAAAGAAAAAAAAAACAATAGAAACGCGCTCAGTAAACGAAAAAAGTGGAGTAGAAGTATTAACATTTGAAGACAAGATAATGAGAAGATGGAAAAAACATTCTGAGATGCTCTGTGCTAATAAGAAAGCAAATGGACAAGAAGAGAAGTACGAGAGGAGGAAACCATCATCATAAGAGATGTGGAAAAAGTGAAAAATGATCTTAAGAATGAAAAGTCACTTGGACAAGATAAAATAACATAGAAGATAAAACGAATGGGACGCAAGGGAATGAAATTTTTAACATAGTGAACATCCCTTTAATAAAATAGAAGAATAAACAACACTTTAGAGTGACCACCAGGGGCTCATGGAATGTCTTCTAGTTGCAAATAGATTGTTGATTTTTAGATAATTAAAACATAATTTTCGTTGAATAAATTCTAAAAATAGTTTGCCTTGTAGAGGGTGTATAATAAATATTTATTTTAAATAGAATGACCGACCTTTTTTACTTGATCTTTATACCTTATAAAACCCTTCATTCAACCATATAATATTTTTTGAAAATGACATTATCTCACTTAAATTTTAATTTTTTCGTCATTATTCATGCGATTTTACTAAAAATTGTTTAAAATTTTTTTCTGAAGAAAGTAAATAAATAAAATATTTTATAAGGCAATGCCAGTTTCGCCACGCCGAAGGCATAAAAGTAGAACATAGCATATAGACAAGCAGATCCAACAAAATAACATTTTTATGTAGTAAACAATATTTGGTGTTCAGTAGGTGATCGTCAATGTTTACTAAGTGTTGCAGCTGTCACTGCTTCAGAAAATTGCTATGACAGCGTCCATCCTCATAAATTGCATATAAATAGTAACCAGCATAAATGGAGTGTTAATGTCTGGAATGGTCTAATCTACGATCATTTTTTGAGGTCAGTGTGACGAACCTCAAGATATATTAAATAAGTCAAGTTTTTATCCTAAATTATTGTAACAAGTTAAGAATATTATCACTTTTAAATAAATGAAGAATATATAAATAACAGTGTATATGGGGGACATTCCATGTTCTGAATTTTCTTTTTTTTAAGTTTTGTTTCAGTATAAAAACATTAATTGATTTTTATGAAATTAAACATGTTAGGATTTTTCAATAAAAATTAAAGGTACGTAGATTGCATTATACTTGGAGAACATTCCATGTCCCCCTGGTGGTTCTTTTTTATGTTGTTTTCTACTCTCGTTGATTATAGAATTGTTTATTGATTTTTAACTTCAATAAAAAGAACACCAGGGAAACCGGGGAACATGGAATGTCGTACAAGTACATTGTCTTCTACGAATATCTAATTTACCGAAGGTTTTCTGAGCACATCATTCCATGTCCGCCAGACCCCCTGGTAGTTCTTTTTTATGTTCTTTTATACTCTATTTGATTAGAGAAATATTTATTGATTTTTAAATTCAATAAAATAAAAACCACTTAGATAAATTAAGAGTACCATCAAGAATTTTAGGTAAATTAGAAATACGTAGAAGACAATGCACCTGGAGGACATTCCATGTCTCCCAGACCCCCTGGTGGTCTTTCTTTTACTATTGAAAATCAGTTAACATCTTTATTGCAACAGAGTAAAAACAATGCAAAAAAGGACCACCAAGGACATGGAATGTCCTCCAGGTACACTGTCTAATACGTTTATTTAATTTACTTAAAATTGTCTTTTTAATTAATTTAAGTTAAACCAACTAATATGGAAAATGTAGTTTGCCGAATACCTGGAGGACATTCCATGTCCTCTAGACCTTCTGGTAGTTTTTTTATGTTGTTTTATATTTATTTTACTTTAGAGATGTTTATTGATTTTTAACTTCAATAAAAAGAAGAAGACCAGGGGGTCTGAGGCGCATGGAATGCCCTTCAGATACTCAGTAAACTACGTTTTTCATATTCGTTAGTTTGACTTGAACTAATAAAGAGTATTATCAAGATTTTTAGCTTAACTTGATGCTATTTTCATTTTAAAAAACAACAGGAATGTAAATGACGGAGTACTTGAAGGACATTTCATGTCTCCCAGATCTCCTGGAGATCGGGAGGATATGGAATGTTTTTCAAGTACACTGTCATCAAACAGGAATGTGATTATTCACAATAAAAGAGAACATGGAAATTCATCCAAATTGTAGAGAAATGAAGGACAATCCATGTCCTCCAGACCTTCTGGTGGTCACTCTTCTGTGTTGTTTATTTTTCTTTTTCATAAAAGGAATGTTTACTATGTTTAAACAACGTAGTAAGTAGCCACAGGGAATCTGGGTTGCATGGAATGTTCTCCAGGTACTCTCTACGTATATTTTATTTATGAATTACAATTAGAGTGAATGATTGTTTTTAGGATTTTTTTCAATAAACTACAGGTACGTAAATGGCAGTGCACCTGGAGGACAATCCATGTCCCACAGATCCTCTGGTCCTTGCATCCTATTCGTTTTATTTTCTCCATTGTTCTCTTGTCCAGGTGACTTTTTATTCTTAAGATCATTTATCACTTTTTCCACATCTCTTATGATGATGGTTTCCTCTTCTCGTGCTTCTCTTCTTCGTCCACGTCAACTGCTCGAAAACGAGATAACTTGTTGTGATAATTGCAATTTTCCTCATGCAGACTGAAGACCGTAACCTCTATAGGGATATTTAGGTTGGCATGTCATTTCAGGTTGGTTAACTGTCTCCTTTGTTTATCCTCCGGTTAACCGACAGTATGATTCAGAGTATCCATACGTTTTTTGTTCTACGATTATGATAAGGATACTGTAAGGATTACGAACTTTGGTTCATGTTGTGGCAGGTTTATTTTTTGTTGATGGATGATTGAAGACCATCGCTGATTGGCACACAAAATACTATAACCATCCTATCGAACCAAAATAATGTATTTCCTAATAAATTGTAGGCAAGAAATTTATGTAAACTAATGAAAATGGCTCGTGAGTAACCATCAGAAATCAGAATAACTATAAAATAATAAAGCAATGTGGTGCTTACTATTATAAAAACTCTCCTATAGGCTATGACTTTTATACATTGAATATGTTATTATTAAATACTTCCCTGAAATTGACTCTAAGGGTATTTGTAATTAAAATGCATTGATATTCCACTAACTGAAGGGACTACTGGCATTCCCTATGCAAAAGGTCAATTATTTAGAATAGTTGATGGAACCAAATCCCATCGAAAAGAATTCTAATGCCAGATTGTCTATTGCTGATTTAATTGCTCTAAACAAAACTTCCCTAATAACGAGACCAAAGATTGGGTTGAACAAAGTTCTCTTGGCCTTATCGAACGCTAAACAAATGTTGACATTGCGAACCAGCCTTGGTTTAATCTCCACAACTTAATAGTTTGAACAAATACAGCCTAGACCAGAAGGAAGGGTTACTTTGCATTAGGGACATGTCCTTTAGCTAGACTAAAATTATATCGTCAACCTGTTAGCTATAATGGCACCTTGAACATTAATTAATTTCTATCGTCGTATGCTGAAAGGCATCCCATGCAACCCAAACTGTGGCTTCTTATTATTCTAATTTTAATTGTACACAGTAAACACCTCCTTAATGAAATAGAAGAATAAAGAACACTTAAGACAGATCACCAAGGGGTCTAATGGACATGGGATAACCTCCAGGTACACTGCCAATTGCGTACCTGTAATTTATTGTAAAAAAAATTCTTAAAACAATCACTTACTTTCTAATTTCAATTCATAAATAAAATATACGTAGATAGCAGAGTACCTGGAGGACATTCCATGCAAACCAGGCTTCGTGTAACTTCTTGTTATATTGTTTAAACACTGTAAACATCCCTTTTATGAAATGGAAAAATAAACAACACTTAAGAGTGACCACCAGGGACATAGAATGTCTTCCAAGTACATCGCCATTTATGTACTTTATTATTTTAAAATAATTTAATTTATTTTAAAAAAATTCTAAAAACAATCATTCATTCTCTAATTTAAACAAAGATACATGGAAAGTAATTAACGAAATAACTGGAACGAAGAAAGATGTTTAAAAAAATTGAAAGAATCACAAATACTAATAATGAAATAATCGATGACGATGTGAAGATAGCTAATGAATTTAACAATTATTTTATAAAGGTTGGCCGAGATTCAGAAGGCATGGTAGTCGAAGAAAATTCAGAAGAATCCAAGATACAAAATAGCAAGTTCATGACACCAATAACTAGAAATGAAATAATTATGAATATTTCTTCTTTGAAAAATAATGCAGCGCCGGGAAAGGATGGAATAAAAGTTAAAACAATAAAAAAAGTTCATCAACATATATTAGGGCCATTGGAATTTTCATTCAATATGATTATAAAAAATGGAGTTTTTCCAAAACAATTTAAAGGTTTTAGAAGAGGTAGGTCTACGGAAACAGCACTAATTAAACTTACAGAACAAGTTTACAAATCTAATAATGATAATAAAAAATGTATAGTAACATTCTTAGATTTAGCAAAAACATTTGATACTGTATCACATGATATATTGCTGTACAATTTACGAAATATTGGAATCAGGGGAGTAACACATGGCTTGGTAAAAAGCTATAAGTCCGATAGACTGCAATATGTAAAAATAGGTTCCATTATGAGTTTGCCGGAAAGGATTAGGGCTGGTGTTCCACAGGGAACGGTTATGGGACCACTATTGTTTTTTATATATATAAATGATTTAGTAAATTTAACAGTAAGTGGAGGCATAATATTCTATGCTGACGATACCGTCCTGATCGTGGAAGGTAAAAAATTGGTCGATGTGGTAAATAAAACACAAAATTCCTTGATGATTATAAAACAATGGCTGGATAAACAACGATTAAAGATGAACTATGATAAAACAAAGTTTATAATATTTAGCAATACCACGACAAGGCTGCCAAACATAAAAGAAATGAAGATACATGAACATGGATGTGAAAATACTCAATGTCGATGTAAGAGCATAGAAAATGCCAGAAGTGTAAAATATCTTTAAATTATTAAATTGGAAAGACCATGCTGCAGCTCTGGCAAAGAGAATAAGGATGGAAATATATAAATATAATGAATTAAGGAATATTATATCTATTAATATGTTAAAACAAGTATATATAACTCTAACAGAATCACTAATAAGATATGGAATTGTTTGTTGGGGAGTAGCCCATAATAATGGCCAGGAAGTCAGAGTGATGGATATTCGTGAGGTATATATGTTAAATGCAGTGATATATATTCATCGTACTCCCTGGGAGCATACAACATTGGATCATAAATATCGAACTAGATAGAAATCCAGGTTATGTGCACAAGTCGTTTTCCAAGAGGGCAACTCGGATGTGTTTAGGTGTGTAATGTTGAACTGAGGACAACCATTGAATTTTCACGTTTAATTTTTGGAGAGGTTTGAATATGGAATGGGTTTTTTAAGACATTTAAGCGATGTTACAATGTTAAAGGTTGAAATTAGACTAAATATAATGGTTTAACTTCCGTGTTAAGGCCAAGGGGACTATGTCCAACCCAAACTCTGGTCTCGTTATTAGGGAAATCGAGCGTTGTTCGGGGCAATAAAATCAGTACTAGACAATCTGGCATTGGAATTCTTTTCGTTGGGTTTTGGTTCCATCAGCTATTCTGAATAGTTGACCTTTTGCATAGGGGATGCCAACAAACTCATCAGATTAGTGGAATAATTATAATTTTTTTATTTAGAATAATGCTACAACGAATGACTATTAAAACGAAGAGATTGCGGAGAGTCTCGTGACAGTCTATCGATTTTTTAGAAAATTAAGTAATTCCCTTCTTACAAAACTGCCTTGCAAGGGGGACAAGCTAGAATACAAGAAAAATCCATTAACGCTCCTCTCCGGATTAAGAGTTTGAATATTTGGCTTCCAGAATGGTTAAATAGCACCATCGGACCCAATAACATTCCAATGCACGTCACTACGAATCATTCACTTATTTGGCTTTGCAACACAGACGAACAACAGGAAAATTGGAATATGCTTTGAACGTGCGAATATCCAATGGATTTCGGAGCGGTCCCAGAGGGTAACCAATAAACTTTTGGTGAAAAATTCAAATTGGTATCGATTGAAATTAACTAATTGCAATAAACAAAGCCGGAGTCTTTGTAACGTGTTCGACCGAACGCCGGTGGTTGAGCACTAATTATCAATTGTTCACCCCGCTGCGCCCTCCAACCCCCAACGCCACTCACCAAACGCGTTAAACTTGAAACTTTCGGCTTAAACGATTAAATAAATTGCAAACGCTTCCGCTAGTGTATTGCCTCTGATTACTTTCCCGATTCTTCAAATAGAAAATTCTATAGACCACGAAAGACAATTTTTTTTTGAGTTTAAGGTATAAAGCGAGCCACAACGGAACTTTTGTATAGTTTAAAATAAATTGTGCCCAACTGGGCTGTTCTTTTTATAACGCGAGAGGCATTTTAATTGGAAAAGCCGCAAGTTCGCGTTCGCTGACGCTGACATTGTTTTTGGGCCGGAGGCCATAAATCGTTAATTACGGTGCAAGAAGCTTAATTTGGAAAGTTTTGATAAAGCTAGGGGCTACAGGTGCTCCACCCCACAGCCCGTCCCTCACGAAAAACGGCATTATGTGGTACTTTTCAGCAGTTTATAGAAACTCTCGTTAACAACTATCACCATAACCATATTCCCGTTAAGTCTGGAAACGCTCGAAGAGGATGAGAAAAGCGGTTAATATCGGCAGTAAGGGCCCAAATGCATCTAATTCAAAACTGGATAAGTTTCTCCAAAGTGATTAGTGGCAGTGTACTCATCCACTCTGCCATTTACTCGAGTATTTCGCATGCAAGGACTGAGGGAATCCGCTCAAAATCGAGACATAGTTGAGCCAAGTTAAATTACACCACTGTTCTGATAAATCGGGGGCTTGAGGGGGTCGATTGGGGGCAGAAACTTTAATATTTTCGCTGCGTTCGATTCTTATCGGATAGTTTATTGTAAACACGTTTTAAAGATAGTGGAGTCGCGATTGTGTAGACAAATATTTTGTTAGCACCTTATTTTGTATGGGATTTTGTTTTCTCTTCGCGCATATTTTAATTATGTTCATCTGTTCATATATAACTATCTTGTTTGCCGAAGATCTAATTAATAAACTTGCTGTTTGTCGTCTAAACAAGGCAGTGCGTTAAATTAAACTGGATATTTGTCTCTGCTAACTTAATTTGTTAGTAAGTTGCGCTCTGATGACTCTGCCAGTCTGCACTGTGTTTTATTTTTTTGTTATTTACTTGCATGCATGTTAAATAATGAGATTTCAATTAATTATTATTACTTTCTTTTTGTCTCCGTTATGGCTAGCCTCTGGTTCGCAATTTCTACATTTGTTTAGCTTTCGCGATAAGGCCAAGGGAACTTTGTCCAACCCAAACTTTGGTCTCGTTATTAGGGAAGTCGAGTTTTGTTTAGGGCAATTAAATCAGCAATAGACAGTTTGGCATTAGAATTCTTTTCGATGGGATTTGGTTCCATCAACTATTCCAAATAATTGACCTTTTGCTTAAAGGATGCCAGTAGTCCCTTCAGTTAGTGGAATATCAATGCATTTTAATTACAAATACCCTTAGAGTCAATTTCTAGAAAGTATTTAATAATAATATATTCAGTGTATAAATGCTAGAGTCTCTAGGAGAGTTTTCATAATAGTAAGCACCACATTGCTTTATTATTTTATAGTTATTCTGATTACTGATGGGTACTTACTGAATTTTTCTAATAGGGAGTCCTATTACTAGATTCCACGAGCCATTTTCATTAGTTTACATAAATTTCTTATCTATGATTTATCAGGAACTACATTATTTTGGTCAATAGATTGGTCATAGCATTTTGTGTGCCAATCAGGGATGGTCTTCAATCATCCACCAACAAAAAATAAACCTGCCACAATATGAACCAAAGTTCGTAATCCTTACAGTATTCTTATCATAATCGTAGAACAAAAAACGTATGGATACTCTAGATCAGACCGTCGGTTGACGGGAGGACCAACAAAGAGACAGCTAACCAACCTAAAATGACATTTTGTTGATATTATGTTGTTTAAACATAGTAAACATTTCTTTTATGAAAAAGAAAAATAAACAACACAGAAGAGTGGCAACCAAAGGGATACACCGCCATTTCTCTACAAGTTGGATGAATTTCCATGTTCTCTTTTATTGTGAATAATCACATTCCTGTCTGATGACAGTGTACTTAAAAAACATTCCATGACCTTCCGATCTCCAAGTAGTTCTTTTTTTTTATTTTACTTTACTAGAAACAAGGATCACCAGGAGATCTAGGAGACATGAAATGTCCTCCAAGTACTCCATTATTTACATTCCTGTTGTTTAATACAGCATTTGTACACAGAGATGTTTTCTAATCTTGATAATCCCCTTTATTTGTTTAAGTCAAACCAACGAATATGAAAAACGTAGTAGTAGTACCTGAAGGACATTTCATGCGCCCCAGACCCCCTGGTTTTCTTCTTTTTATTGAAGTTAAAAATCAATAACACCAAGCAATCATTCCTTTATTAGTTTAGGGTAAAAAACAATATAAAAGAATGGCCACCAGGGGGTCTGGGGGACATGGAATGTCCTCCAGGTGCACTGTTTACTACAAACTTTCAGTTAAATTTAATAGAAACTAAATTCAATTGAAAATACATAGAAAGCAGTGTACCTGGAGGACATTCCATGTCCTTCAGACCCCCTGGTGTTTTCCTTTTATTATTAGAAATCAGCAATCATTCCTTTTTTAGTTTAAGGAAAAAAACAATGTAAAAGAATGCCCACCAGGGGGTCTGGGGGACATGGAATGTCCTCCAGGAGCACTGCTTTCTACGTACTCAACTGATTTTAGTTTTCAGGGTACCTGGAGGGCATTTGTTAATTTTTAACAATAAAAGAAGGGCTACCATAGCGTCTGAGGGACATCGAATCTACGTTCTTATTAATTAATTTTAGCTACACAAAAGAAGAGTATTATTAACAATATTACATATCAATTGAAAGTATGTACATTACAGTAGACCTGAAAGACATTCCATGTCTTCCAGACACTTCTTTATTCATGTTTAATACAGGGACATATAATGTTTTTCAGGTATACTGCTGGAGGACATTTTATGGCCCAGACCCCCTTCACATACTCCTAATTGATGTGCAATATTGTTCATCACATTTTTTTTTTGAAATTATATTTGATATTTATATTGTTTTTTATCTGTTCAAATATCTTCTCAATTTTCAACAATAAAAGGGGAACCACATGGAATGTCCATCACTTCCAAAGCGAATAAATTTACTTTCATCACTGAAAACTACGTTGGTCCACTGATTTGGTGTCTTGTCTTTATGTTCATGTGCAAACTGCATCCGTGCAGATCTATGGACCTTTGATAGTAACGATTTTTTACTGATTGTCTTACAAAAAGGCCTTCCTTCATCAAGCATTGTCGTCCAATACACACTAAACACTCCTGATATTACTTCCATATTGATTTGGACTGCAGATTTCTTAGGGTCATTTCGAGAGGATATTTTAATAAATCTGTCTACAATCCTAGTCGTGCCTGTTCCACGAGGCACTCTAAGCGATTTTGCAAAATTAATTTTAAAACACCAATTTTTAACAATAAATGTAGAGAATATAAAACAACACAAAAAAAAACTGCCGGGGGGTCTAGGCGACATTTTTCATATTTGTTGGTTTAACTTAGATTAATTAAGAATACGATCAAAAATTTTAAGTAAATTAGATATGCGTAGAAGACAACGTACCTGGAGGACATTCCATCTATGTTGCAATAAAGGGAATGTCCTCCAGGTAGTCGACAAAGTACGTTTTTCATAACCGTTGGTTTAACTTGGATAAATTAAGAGTACCATCAAGAATTTAAGGTAAATTGGAAATATGTAGAAGACAGTGCACTTGGAGGACATTCCATGTCTTGGTTCTTTTTTGCGTTGTTTTTTACTCTGTTGCAATAAAGGGATGTTAACTGATTTTCAACAATAAAAAAAAGACCTCCAGGGGGTCTGGGGGACATGGAATGTCCCCCAGGTATTCGGCAAACTACGTGTTTAGTATTCGTTGGTTTTACTTAGATAAATT
>JAUIMW010001492.1:0-12441 GCA_033557785.1 Enochrus cinctus
TTTAATGCCAAACAATAGGACAATTAGTTAATTTATCCTTGATAGATATTCTTACTAGTGCCAATAAACTCATCCATCATGCTGCACAGGAAATTAAACTCAGATGTCTTGTAACTTTTCAGCGAAGTACAATTTTCCTTAAGTCCACTTGGCAAAACATTATAAAAAACAACACATCTTCAAAAACAATTTTTTTGTGACAATTTAAGTCTGCTTAAAAGATTAATTAAACTGTTTTGTTTCTTTGGCGTACTATATTTGTCCGCATAGTTGAGATCTTTATCTAATTTATGTTTATTTTTAAAAAGAAACATCAAACACTCATAGATGTATATAGCAGGGACAGTTAATATTTTATTTTTTTTAAAAACACCTCTACAACTTTATAGCACAAACCAAAAGTTTTTGAAGTTTAAAGACTCTTAAAAGATCTAAAGACGCTTCCCAAAAGATTACACTGAAACGAAAGATGGCAAAATTTATGGTTTTCAAACGTTTGCGATCAAGATAGTCCTTTAGAACACGAAATGCAAATATATTCTGACTTAATTTCACAGAAACGTTCTCAATCTGAGCACGCAAAGACATGCACTGGCCCAAATATATTCCCAAGAACCTTACATATCTGGAAATCAAAGCGTATACTTGCAGGAACATCATCTAACAAATTCTTCGCATGGAAAAGAATGCAATTATCTTTTTTAGTATTGAATTAATTTGTTTGAGATGAACCAGCGACAAGCCGCGCCATACACGGTTTCTCCCTTCGAAGTCTCATCAGAGATAATTGCCGTTAATCAATAAGTTAGTGTCATCAGCATAATTTATAATTCTCAGCGACGACATTAAAAATATCATTTACGTATAGTAGAAAAAACCAAGGCCCCAGTATACTCCCCTAGAGGACACCACAACCCAGTGTCATCTCCGATGAAACGAACTACACTCTTACTGATTTTTAAAGATAAAATAATAATCTCTTCATATGTTTATTCTTGGTCTCCTAAATTCTGGATTTCCTACTTCCCCTCTCCCTCTCCCTCCCAAATATCTACGTTGCTTCTATAAAAAAGACACCAATCATTTGGACTAAGGGATGTGTGTGGGTTAAGTTAGGCAAAAAGAGGACAACAAAGAGAAATCATCTTTGTGTTAATTCCATCCAAACTTGTAGCCCAGTTTTTTTTATTGCTTTAATATTAGTATTATTATAAGAGTAAAAAAGATGTTGCCCTACTTAAAAAAATTATACTATTTCATCAATAACTTGGTCAGAAATAAATAGTGTCTTTTTCTGTACAAACAAGATCTGCATTCATAAAAAATATATCAAAATATAAATGTCTCATGCTGTATATCCTTCACGTTATTTATCAACTTGAGAAAAATAGTTGAGAAAATATTTTTTCTTGTTATCGAGAATATAGACAGGAGCCTGAAAGTCTGAGGATTTGTTTACGCACCTGTACAGTATTCATCCATTATATCTCTCGTCTATCCGATATTCCGCTTATACTCGGAAAGACGGGCAGCCAAAGCAAATGGTTGGTAATCTGATCCTGTTTCTTAATATCTACATGAATAATTCCTTTCGTAAATGATCGTTTGCACTAGGAAGAGCGCGTACTCGAAAGGATTTACAGATTCAGCTATCAATTTCGATCAAGGATGCCCCACTTTTCATGCCAGCCCGTGCGGTGGTTTATTTAAATTTATACGGAACCATTAAGGAAACAGAAATAGTTCTCTTTTTAACTAGTGTTATGTTTCAGGTAAAAGAAGATTGGAAATACGTCGCGATGGTATTGGATCGGTTGTTTCTCTGGATTTTCACGTTGGCCGTCCTAGTGGGCACCGCGGGAATTATCCTCCAGGCGCCCACACTCTACGACGATCGCATCCCAATTGATGTGAGGTTGTCCGAGATCGCATCCACGACGGCCAAACCACACATTGCTACTTCCCTGTAGAGTTAGAGGACAGTTGGGCTTCGTTATTTAATTTCGACCAATTTGAATGGTTTTTTGAGAGCTTCGTTATTCCAATCGACCCAGAGAAAAAGGATATTTAATTGAAGAGCTCTTTCGTGTTTAATGTAACCAACAACTCGTTTTTAGGTGAAATATGAAAGTTATTTCAAAATTATCGTTTACGAGTTTAGACGGTCGCACTTAGTGGAATTTTATATATATTTTAAATATTTTAATATTATATTTTTGATGCACTCACCTATAGTATACAATCTCTGTAATATTTAACTATTGGTATGGATATGAAGGTGCAATTAAAAATTTGGGCTTTTGCAATTCTAATATACACCTGCAACTCCACAAATATAACTAAATGTGTTTTGCACCATTTTTTTAATATATTATTTTTATGGTTGTACTATCATGATGACTCTAAATGGGGTTTTGTTTGACTGGTCAAAATCACCTAATTTATAATATTTCAAAGTATAGTTATTTCAAGGAAACAAATTTTTATTGCTCCTTCAAGCAAAATTGACCTGAGATATTTTAACTGAGGCAAAAAGTAATTTATTTAATTTGAATTAATGTCACGTAGGAATTGAACTAACCCGTACCAGAAGCACTTTGCTGGGCCTATATAACTCTTATTGTTAATAGCTATAAGTTTAAAAACTCCGGTCTTTTACTGCTCTGGTCGGACAATAATTATACTGGATGTATTGTGTGATTATAATATACTAAAAAATACATAGAATAGTTATGCTGTCTGAATAACTAATAAATTAGTTTATTTGAAAATATATAAAATAAATTCTGTAGATCTGTAATAAAAATTGTTTTGCTCTAGCGACATCTACAATTATACATTGTTAATATATTTAATGTTAGAATATTATTAAATGCACGTTAATCTGTGATTACATTAATTAATATTAAAAATTATTATTAGTTAAAATGACTGCCATAATATCATTTCATGGTTTTGGTGATTTTGTAAAGTTCAAACAGATATACAGAATTAAGTACATAAAAATGTCATTTGCAATTTAAATAATTTATTTTATTTTAAAGAAAATGTCCAAAAATATATTCAGTGAACAACTGAGATACTTTATGTATGTATAAATGCAAAAAAAATATTTAATAGTAAAAAGTACTTTTTAGAACATAAATATTCATCACCGTTGCTCACAATTTAGATGTAAATTATTAAGTAAATTTTAAGAGCTATATAATAATAAAAAATATTTATATGAAACGTTGAAATAATATTTATATCTTTGATACTTGAATCAAAGAAATAACCCCAGTTTTCATGACCAAACAAATTCTAGGATTTCTATTTTTACTGGAATTTCACTAATTTATACATTGTATGAACAACATTTTAAATGATTGTTAATTTTTTTTTAATGTAATTTTTAAAACATAATGTAAAGAGCATTCCAAAGACTTGTTTGAAATTGCCAAAATTATAAAACTAGGATCTATTAGCAATACTTTGCCTTTGTATTTATTTTTTTAGAAACATATCTTTGGAATTTTAACAAAATTATTTATCTCATCAAAATTTTATTAACAAATGTTAAAGCTACATATCCAGAAATATATTCGCAGACATTTCTCATGCTGTTATTTACATACAAAAGCTAATATTAGCCTATATTATGTAAAGAACACCCTGAGAAATTCACTACCTCTAAGCAATTATATATTATATGAAATATTTATTTTAAAATTGCAAGAGCTGCCAACAAATTCCCATAAAATGCGACACAATGGAAGAAACATAAAAGTATGTTATTTGCATTATATCCTGTAATAATAAAAATATATAACTAATAAACTTGATTTTTTTAAATGTTGTTTTAATTTAAATAAATCTTTATTGAGAATTTCTTTGTGACTATGGAAAAGAAAGACTTTCTTCCTGCTTCTTGTGGCATATTCATGCGGCACAAGATTATTTGCCTCTATAGTCTTTTATGTATACTGTTTTTGAATCTCTGTATTTTTTGCTTTAGTACCTGCTTATTTATTTTGTAATTTTAAAATTTGCAAAATTTTGTTAAGTAATGGATATTCACTTCTTAAAGTAGTATGTATTCTCATCAACTTTCTGACCTTTATTTCTGCCTCCAGTACTTTGGGTCGTCTTGAGTAATTCCGAAAATGGATAATTAATATTAATTTATGGCATTAACATAAGAATTATTTTTTTTAAACACAGAAGAAATAATAGTTATCACCCAACAAAATATAAATATAGAGACTGAAATAACTAAAAATTACAATACGAAACAAGGAATTAGACAATTAAACAGGTAAATAATTAAATTTCTTAATTAGCCCAATCGAAACTTCCTTTGCTACTCATTGGATCCTTAGGAATCTCCGATATGTACTTGCATATCGGACATGTTTATTTGCCCACGATTTATTGAAATAAAAATCATTTGCACAGTTATGTACATATTTATTTTGCAAAAACATCGATAATAAATTATAACATTGACAAATAAAGAAATATTTCAAAACATTTTGAATGTATTAATTTTAAAAAAGCCAAACTTAATATGTAAATTATTCAACATCTACATAAAAATCGACATAAAATTATTAGGAAAATCAAATGACCACTAACACTTACACATTTTGAATCATTAACTTATTATTCTATATATTCAAAATATACAACATACAAAAAAATAAACTAAAAATTCAAAATTGAGAACATCATGACTAGACTGGCAATTAAATGACTAGAAATTTTACTAAAATTAATCATTTCAATGTTTGTATAATATCAATTAATATCTTACTAACTACTTAGAGCCTAAATTCTTTGATTTCATTCAGTCTTAAATCTTTCAATCACTCCTCAAGAAGCTCTAAGCTTGCTAAAGATTGAAATTTATAATCTTTTTATTATTTAAGATTCTAATACATCATTTTCTATTAAATCAGCATCTTTACTGTTCTCCTGTCTAATATTATCACCAGTTTCTTCTTTCCCAAGTGAATCTTCATCGTCATCATCATATCCATCGTCATCTTCTTCCTCCTGTTCTTCGCCCTCATAAACCTCCTTATTTTCTCTTGAATCATCTTCTTCATCAGAATGCTCTACGTTTTTAATTAACTTTGCTGAAGATTCGATATTGTCACTTTCCGATTCGGAATCTGAGCTTTCAGCAAGACGTTTTTGATAAAGCTTTCTTCGAATTGCAACCATACCTGACAAAGATCAAGTGTTATTAAATAGCATTAAGTAAATTAATTTAATACAAAAGCAAAATTAACACAATTGAGCAATGTTAGTAAGATTCTTTATGCCTGGCACTACCATTAGTACCTTTAAAATTGAGATGTGGTGGTATCTTGGTCAAAAATGTCTAGTGAAAGAAACGATGCTAAAATCAACACAAAACAAAATCATTCATTGTAAAAAAGAAAAAATTGTAAGCTTTAGCTGCTGGTAATAAAACTGACAAAGTTGGCCTTTATAAACTACTATCTTTAACATAACATACGCCTATGGCGCTTCTACATAATTAGTAACACACATCAAAATAACTCAGTACCCACCCTCTCGAATCAATTCAACTGTAGTTTTATCCTTTAAGGATTCCTTATTATCTTTATTTTCAATCATTGATAACATGGCCACAGCTAGATTAAGAAAATAGTGTTATGTACTTCAAAATTTTAAAGTAGCTCTCTAAATTTATTTTTTCAAAAAGCCTCTACTTTGTAAAATTAGATTTATATTTAAAATACTTACATTTAAGAGTTTGGAACAGCACATTCTTATTCTTTGGTTTTCTTAAGCCGAGTTGCCTAAAAAGTTCCAATGTACCACTGTTACTTTCGAAGCACATAAGGCAATAACTTACCCCCGTCGCCTTTCTTCGATTTCTTGCCTAACTATTTTCAGATGGTAGGCAATATCATCTCTAGGAAAGAATAACGTACATTCTACTGTTGAGCCTAGGCAACCTTTAGGTTCTTCTGTTTTTCTATGCATTACCAAATGTTTAATCAGTTTGTACCCAACCTGAAATTGAAGAAACAATTAATAAAATCTCTTATAACAACTGTTTACTATTTTTTATGAATACTTTTATGATATTGCATCACTTTCTACTATTTACATTAAAATGCCTTTATGTGTCCAAAAAACAAAATCAGAAATATTTCTATCAGCAATGTTAAGTTGATCTTGAATTATTTATCACTAGCGTAAAAAGTATTCAATTTTAAAGAATATGTTTAACACCAAATCAAAATCGGTTCAAAAATAACTTCACAAACAATGAAATAAGAAATGTTGCTGCTAGATATGGCTCTTATGTTCTGAAGAAGAGATCTCAAAGTGAAGCCGTGAGGAAAAACGAGACAGCAGATCGACTAAGATCGATATAGTGAAGTATTGCTAAAGTTAGCTAATAATTTAATATATCAAGAGCTCATCCATAACCATGGCTAGCATAGTGTCCTGGTCTAAATCAAACGAAGTTAACGACTGACTATCCTCTCCAGGATCTTAGTGAAAAGGGACAAAATGGTAATAGGACGGACGTCATTTAAACATGTGCATTTGGTCTTCTTTGGTACTGGGATGACCAAAGCTTTCTTCCATGATGTAGAAAATACTCCATTCACAAACAAGAATTTATGTTTGTCTATGGCAATAAATTTATAGTTTGCTCAACCTCTCCCACAAAAACTGGAGCGAAAGAGAAATCATAATTAATGTGTTCTAATCTATAATTCAAAAAAGGTTCAATAATTCTATTGGTGGTCACTGCCAGACACAGAGGCAGAGATGAAATGGCGATTTATCCTGTAAACATCAGTTAAATGAGCAGGCAAGCTATGCGAGAACCTGTTTGCAATTCCCATCCTCTCTACAGCAATGTCAATGCCAAGGCAAATTGATCACGCTGATGCCTGAAATTTTTTAAAGCTGTGTCCCATATGGACATCATCGATGTAGTGTTAGATGTTAACCGAGGGACATATGGTTCCTTATTAACTATCATCTCAGTCCTCCTTCAACCATTGTAGAGAGCAGATCAAGTGCGGGCTTATGCTCCCAAGTTTTAATTTTTTGGCTTTAACATTGCAAAACTATTACCTTACTTCTTTTCTGTTGTCAATAGGGAATTTATAAACAGGAATATATTCATTACTCCTGTTTTTGTTGCTATTACATTTCTGATCATTTTACATGGAACACACACAAAGTTGGTTTGATTAGTTAATTTCATCCAAAGCATCCAAGCGCTCTTTGATTTCGCTGCGTAATTTCCCTTCCAAAAACAAGAATCGAATCATCGACTGATATTGTTGTTTTTCCATTTTTCTAAAATCCACAGACACTCCCAATTCCACACGCGGTCAAAACAAAAGTATGAGTCTGATTCGACTGAAAATTCGACTACGAGAATACATTACACAATAGTACATTTGTCTTGCAATTGTGTCGCCATTGAACGGTAAGGCTAAGTACTTATCAGACCGCCCTCGTATGGTTTCAAAGACCTGGAAGGTATGTTCTTTAGGCGTAGGTACAGGGTTGGTGGTGCTCTTTGTTTGGTGTTGTGTAAAAAACACCTTCCAAGTGAAAAATCAAAGCGGGAGAAACAGATTCCACTAGGCCAAAAGTTTTCTTCATATACTATATCTTTTAAGTTAAAATTTATGCCTACCATAAAAGACTTGTAGGTTGAGTATTTTTTGCTTATTTCAAGTTCTTTTACTTCTATCTTTGAACTCAGATTTGGTCTTCCTAGAAATGTAATCTTGTATTGCGTCTTCTGTTATAGAATTTTTTATTTTCGACCTTCTTAGACATAGGTCTAGTTCGCCTTTTCCTATTTTTTTATACATTATCAGTAACACTATTATTGCAATAGATGCATTTAGTATCTAATTTTATTTTTACAGTTTTTGTTGATTTGACAACAAATAAATATATATAAAGTGCAATAAATATAAAATTCAAATATGAAATTGCAGACTTATTCGACGTTGCACATTTGTTATATCAATAATTAGACTACTACTATAGTGCTTTATGTACATACTTTGCGTCATATAAAAATGACAAACAATTCTTGAGGTGCATGATCATATAGGTAATTTTGTTATGCGTTGAAATTCTGTTTAAGGGTTTCCATTAGGTTAAAGAAAATATATATAACTTTGAATTGTCCATCATTTACAGAAAGATGATTATTGGGATGGTGGATTCTTGTTATAGCTCTTAATGCAAATGTCTCAGCCACCTTAAGGTTTTTAATGGTTGTCTCTCAGGCTTTACTAAACAATATACATGCATACTCCAATATTGGTCGACAAATTGTTTTGTAGATAATCGTGCATCTTTTGATTTTGATTCCTCGCCCTTTAGCGTGAATAAAATATCCTGCTCTCTTCTGTTTTTTTTTGCCCTTGTTGTGTGGGCTTTGAGCGTAAGTCCGGAATCCAAATAAACCCCCAAGTATTTTATTGTTGGTTTCGGTTGCAATTGGACATCTTCAATATATAGTGGAGAAGGATTTTTGAGCGAACTGCCGTAGAAAATTGTGTACTGAGTTTTGGATGCATTCACCCTAAGTCTCCATCTCCGAAACCAGTCCAGTGTTGTGTTGATTAGTATTTGCAACTTGGACACTGTGTCAACCAGGCTGAATCCATGCTCAACTATGGCAGTGTCATCTGCATATTGCAAAATGTAACTTTTGAGACTTAAGAGTTCTATATTAACATTATGACAATATATATTGTACGGGATTGGTAATAAAGGAGAGCCCTGGGCTAAACCCTGCTTCATTGTAAATAGCCTGGAGTTCAATACAAAGTTGTGCCCTGGCGCAGTATTTCCACCAGAATAAACGATTTCAAAATATTCATCCTTCTCAACATTCGGCACATCATTCCCACCAACTGCCACATCCCCCAAATCACTAAACCAACTGTCCACTCGATCAAAATTGTATTGGTCAAAGGGATAGTCAGTTCCCCTTTCATAAATCTTTTCGTAAACATATTCGAGTAACTTTGCCTTTTCCTCATCTTCAGAGTAGATTTTATCTTCGTCCCATGTCAAACCAACAGTTCTGCTCTGTTTGTATCTTGAGAGTTTCCTTATTTATTGCCAAAAGTCTCCACCCCTTTTTAAATTAATTTCTTGACATGTTTTGTTCCCATTGATTTGTTCTATATTTTTGAATTGCGTCAGAATTGAGAATTGAGTCATTTAGATTCTTTGTGAATTCATTTGAATAATATACATGTATTAACTGGATTCATGTTACATCTGTGAAAATTAAAAAGCAGTTCTTCAGAGTTTAATATGTTGTCTACATCTAGGTCAAATTCTATAGCTAGATTATCTGAACCCAAGTCTGAAAGTACTTGTATATTTTTAATGTATTGTTGTAAATTTTTCGTATGCAGGAGAAGATCTGTATTATGTAAGTTGGAGGGGTACCTTTTTTGACAAATTCAGTATTTATAAGAAATTCATTATGTTTGTATGGAAGTGCAAAGTATATGCAACCATTTCGATCGTTATTGATCACCGGTTCATTCATTCTTTTCATTTTCAGTAAAGGATGGTAAATTACTACTTTTCCTCCTCTTTTTTGAGGACTTGCCAGTTTCGCTATTTAATGCAGGAGGTGTGCTTAATTTTTGCTTCTAAAAATGATGCACATTGAATGTTATTTTGTTCTATATAATTGTAAATCTGTAGTTTTTTCTTTTCGAAACTATTTATGTTGCAGTATAGGAAAGTTACTTTATCCATCACTGTTTATTTCTATCTGTTGGTTATTTTCACTGGTGATTGGTTCAGGGGACGATGCAGCAGCCACCTCTATATCGAACATCAAAATATACATCCTGTTGCCCAAGAACACTGCCATTGTGTCCATTCTGTAGTTTTTCAGGAATCTGTTTCTGAGTTTGTTTATAAGTTCCTCTCTATTATTGTGTTTGTCCTTATTGACCTTGTTTATGTATGTGTTTATGACTTGGTCATGTATTGTAATAGGTTGATGAAGTCTTGATTTTCCGGTTTTCTCTTTTGGCATTTGATTCGTCTTTTTGTTTAGCTTGCTAATGAGTGAATTAGGGATTCTTTTAATAAGATTGGTTGGTCTTTTTGGACACTTGCTTCGTGGCCCTCTGCTTGACAGACCTGGCATTTAGGTGGTAGTTGACTGGTAAATTTTATTGTAGAGTGATTTCCATTGCATTTTTTTTATAGCTGTAGTACAATTTTGAGTAGTATGAGTAAACTGCTGGCATTTTCTGCAAGGTATAAGGGTTGGTGCCGGGGATGTACTTGCATAAACTGGATGGTGTTGATCCTTGAAGCAAAAACCCTTGTTGAAAAGGTTCTCAAATGTGTATGTGCTCCCTGTGATAATTCTGATTTAAGATGTTGGTTTAAAGGTGACTTTTGATATGATTTGTTTACAATACTGATGGTCCATACTGATTCAATATTATATACAGTCGAATTTTTGGCAGTTGGCATTCACGTCACTGATTTCTGAGTCAATTTTCGACAAAAATATATGATTCTATCTTTGTCTAAACGTTATATTTATAATGGAATCAACAAAGATAGAATCATACATTATTGTCGCAAATTGACCCAGAAATCAATGACGTGAACACCAACTCGCAAAAATTTGACTGTATATAATATCTGAGGTTACTGATGTTACTTACATTATTAAAGATTTCTGCACTAAGCCACAGCCAAATAGTAAAGTTCAACATCCATAAATTCACAGATGAACTTTTAAGAATAAGTTCGTGTACAAGTGGTATGATTATAACAATAGGTATAGTGAATCCATATGACAAGAATCTAAAAAATAAAATAAAACAGTAAATGAGTCCATTGCAAATGAATAAAATGTACTTACAAGAGAAGTACCGAAATAATTAACATAACTTTAGACAAAAACTTTGCCATTTTTGTGTCATCTTTCAACAAGCAAACCAAGCATCTCACTAACTCTATTCCACTCTGTGCAAAACTTGAAATTGCAAGAAGTGCGAATGATAACTCAAGCTTCCTGAAAACGAATAGCATTACCAAACATAATTGTTTACATGAATAATATAAACTACTTTGTTAAGCATGTTGTAAGTAAAAAAATTGCTAGGAAGAAGTGGCTTATAGGCAAAGGGCCAAACCCATGTTGAACAGAGTTTCGGACAGACGAATGAAGCATATAAGTTATTAAAAATATGTATCCGAGAGTAAAATTTTCACTGGATATTTCATTTTCCTCGCTTATAACCCTCCTTTGATTGAATAAGTCGATGTCGTTCTTATATAGTGCAGCGGCACAATACCAAAAGCAAGATGTGTGGAACCCTAAGCTCCACAAGGAATCCGTCAGACGTAACCGGATATATTCCATGTATTGCATCTTGAAGAGAAGAAGCTGTAAGATATAAATACATTAAAAATAGATGAATGTTTAAATATATGTTGGTGACATACATTTACTGTTCTGTCGAACATACAGTGCAAAACTGTCCATATTAAAAACATCCATGTTGCAGCGTTTGTCAGTGTATTATTGTAGCTTCCAACGTATTTTTTAATAACTTGAGGAATGATTGTAAGTTCTGTGCGTAAAAACGAATTAATTAAACTTGGCATGTTTATATCTTATTCTAAATTAAAGCCTAACCTACTAAGTATGTCAAAATCGTTTGACAACTAAAAATAAATTTGCGCGCCGCGCAACAGCTACGACATCTACTGCGTTAGTCAAAGTAGTATTGGTTGCATATACGGCGCTTATTTTGAACTAAGACACATTTTTAATGCGATTCTGATTCAAATTCAAATTCGACATGCAAATTGCAAAGCTCAAAACGTGATAGAAATTCGGGCCACCTGAAGAGCAAATATTTGGTTAGCGTTGGTAAACTAGGTAATTAGTATAAATTATCTAGAAGGATCCACGAAATTATTTCTCATTACCAAATACAAAAAGGTATCTAATGTAGAATAAACATTGCAACACAACCTCGGAATATTTTTTCAATAAAACAAACATAGGTTGCTTAAGAAAAGTTTCGCTGGCTAAGCGATGGACATTTCTATATTATTTGCTAAAGACGCTTTTTTGTCTTACAATTTTTTCTCGCTTAAATAGTTTAGTGTGTGTTGTCCAGTGATTCACGAATAATAATTGTGGATTTAAAGGTAAATGGTTTTCATTGTATTTTAATATTTTCAAATAAAATAATATAGTTTTTGGATGTGATATATTACTTCCGCAAAACTAGAACTTACGAAAAATGTTGCTGATAGTAAGTTATTATTTGACAGTAGTACAGGATAAAAGTATTTTTAAAATTGAGCACTATTTTTTGTTGCTAATAATTTAGTTAAAATAAAGTTTACTATTCTGAAATAAAA
>JAUIMW010001493.1:0-12439 GCA_033557785.1 Enochrus cinctus
ATACCACCTGTCAAAATATATAACTTGTATGCGACTTAAGTGTGAAGTTGGCTGTAAAATATGATTAGCTCTATCTGTTGGAAAAAACGAAATTACTTTCCGAACAACCCAATATTACAGTTGTCCTTGATTCTCCAACCACATCGCACACATACATACATAATCTATATTATTGTGGAATTATTTTCATTTTTGTGCCATTTGCTTTTTCCTCTCTGTGATTATTCTGATCGTAGACGACGAGTACCACGACGGAAATCTTCCGGATCTCTATAATAGCCAGAGAAGTCAATTCCCAAATTTAAAGTCAAAAAATCCATCCTATTAAATTGGCAAGTTTTTATATGCGCTGCGGGCCGACTATATCAAATAATTTTCGGTACTGTATAGATAAAAACAATGCCTAGATGGTGAAGATTCTCGATAAAAAGGTGAGGGCCGGCGCCGACACAAGTGACGCTTTCGTTTTTGCTTGACACGACAGCACAAGAACGCCTCAACATGGATCGCAGCGTATTCCTGAAAGCTACGAACAGTCCATCATCGCTCTTCTTCGCGGTATATTCGCAATCTCTTATGTACACAACCCGAATCTGATAGATAAGATGAATGCCAGAAAGAGATTGAGAAACCGAAACCGAGAAAAAACGACTAAGGGAGATGTAATAAAAAAGACAAAATCAAACAAGAAGAAAGAAGCGGTGTATACAGACTGGAATGTGGAAAGATATGCATAAGAAAAAAAGTTTTGGAAAGCGAAAGAATGAACATAAGGACAAATTGTGTTTTACAATGAGACGACATTTGCAATAATTAAATGAAGATAAGCATATTCTACTTGAGAGCTTGAAAATCGAAAAGGTGAGAAGAAGAGTCTATATAGTAACTAACTTCTAAACGAAAAACTAGATATATAATTTTAATCATTATATAGATTAGTTATGAATTGAAAACACACCGTCAACATGAAAAGAAGAAGTCGTGCAGATTTAAAGTGAGGAGTGTAATTCAATGGCAAGGAAAGAGAACTTATACGTTATTGATAAAAATAATAAGCCCAGACTAAAGCTTTTAAGGAAAGTGACTGTTGCTAGTCTCTATATTATTTGTTTTGTAATAAATTTAGCGATGCAGAATAGTTTTATTATCATTCAAATGCATAATGCACTTGTTAACCTATAAGAAAAAAATCTAGGCGACTGAAGATGACATCGGTTTCACAGTAAATTAGTAAATTAGATATCATTGCAGTGCAGTGCAAGGAATAGTTTCATTCTTCCAATATATTAACTCGAAAAAAAACAGAATCAAACATAATTAATATGAAGATGTTAATTATTTGGGTTTATTATATGGATCAACGTCACATGTCAGTGAGTCAAATTGTAATTAAGTAAGGAAAACGGAATAAGGGTGGATTTTCTCCATATTCGATGTTCAACATTGATAAAACGGGTTTATTTTGAAAACGTTTGCCATCTAAAACATTTGTATCACAAGTAGTTCAGGACTAGGAGTTTAATCTATTAAGGATCGCTTGACTCTGATATTAAGCAGTGAAATTTTAGAAACTGAAACTAATGTTAATTTATCTTTCAGAAAATCAACAAGCCATTAAGTGTTTTTAAGTTTAATTTATCGTTAATATGGAAGTCTAATAGGAAGGCCTGTGTAACAAAGTATCTATGTAATGATTAGTTCATTAATCATTTTTGTACTGCAGTGCAATATTATTATCAACAAAACCACTTAGGCGTTATTGCTACTGGAGGTTTGCATTCAAGTTGAAGTTACGTTTTTTCCACAGAACAAACCAACTACCCATTTAACACATGGGTCAAGGCGTTATAGCAGCATTTAGAGTTCGTTTGCTTTGATATACTTTTTGCAACTTAATTGACGCTCTGGATAGCCAGTAAGTATAATATCCGACGATCTTAAGATGAAGTATTACAAAACTGGCTTAAAGAATTTTCGGCAAAAGCAGGACTCAATTTAGAAAAATAAAATTGTTTAAATGACTCACCAATAATATTCCAATGAAGTTGATTAGAGATGTCACTTCTGACATCAATATGGCAGAACTGCCATTTAAAGTTTTAACAGCAAACATATCGCCCGATTTTCCAAGTCAGGTGTCTCAAAAACAATAGGTAAACAATATTTTGTATTGCTGGTACAGTCAAGTGCAATATAATTCAAGCACATTTAACAGATAACCCTCAGATCTACCTTTACAAAGTATAACCTAGAGCTGCAAGTAGGGAAGCATCAGTATGTTGACATTGACATTGACGTTTATTGACATTAATATGAAATGTACATACAATTTTGCTAGACATGAGAAAATGAATCCATCGCTAAGATTTCTTGAATCTTATGTTGAATTATCTATCTTTTCTACCAGTATAAAGTTTCTTTTTTCATTAATTATGCTGCGTATTCTCCAAATTTTGAAATAATTTTGGTACATTCTTAATTTTAAAATTGTTTTCGTAATCATGTAATAAAAATAAAAATATATAATAATATACTTTGTGAAGATAGGTCTGAAGGCTCTAACTAGTATGTGGTTAAGGACAACAGTCTGTGGGGCCTACAAGCCTAAACAGCATGACTAGGTTTTATCAAAAATCTCATTTAAAAATCCGTTTATCTCTCTTTCGTGCGTTTTTATAGTTTTCTAACATTCAATCTAATTGGTGCACAACTCTAGACGTTATACTTTCTCTTTATCATCACGAATTAATTTAACATCAATCGAAAACATTTCTTGCACGTCATGATTTTTATCGATTTCTATATTATTTTTAATTGAAAAGGATGCCCAAAGATCTTTCATGAAATTTCTACCAACTATAGTTACGTCCAAGCACTTGCCTGAAATTTGTAATTTTGCACCTTTCATGCAAAAAAGGTCTACAAACCGTCAACTGGTTTTATAAGACTTGTCGGACTTGAATTTTTAATAGAACATGATAAGGAAAATTGCCACCTTCATTGCCCTAGTATCATCGGTGTAAAGCATAATAGGCTGGTTTATATATCAGGGTTCTAATTATTAATTCTTCTGGCCCTCGTCTACAACACCAGATATAACACGATTAACAGAGCCAGGGGGGTCTATTCTGTAACAATTCTGTTAAAATTCAAAGGACATTGGGGTCTATTCTCTAAAACCCCGTTAACATTAACTGGTCCGTTAAAATAAAAATTATAACGGATCCGTTAAAAGTACGAGCAAAATTTTCTATTAATTAAACTAATTAAACGGTCCGTTATTTCGCGTTTAGCTATTCGCTAAATTAAAAATCCTTTAAATTTTAACAGAAAACCTTTAATTTTAATCAGATCCCGTTTAATTTTAAAGGGGACTTTATAACATTTTATGTGCACTTTATTTCTTTGGACATGGGAGCGATCAAGTTACTGAGGGTTGCTGTATAGCGAAATTGGCAAAACCTGCTATATTTCCTTCCGATCGTAAGCGCCAAATTTTAATATTTTCTTACAAATTTGACATAGCTACGCAAGATCGCATCTATTCGTACCCTCATTCGTAACTACTCCTGGGTTGTCGCGTGTTAAAACTGCACTTTCTTCTGTTTATTTTAAAGGCTGTGTTCACGGTAGTGAATAGAAAATTTTGCTCGTACTTTTAACTGATCCGTTATAATTTTTATTTTAACGGACCAGTTAATTTTAACCGTTTAACCTCCGTTAGGTCCGTTAAGTGATGTCTCGAATTTCATGGTCGATTAAGAAAAATGTCTTCGAGAGAACATAACTAATACTGGCCCCGAGAAGGTCAATAATAATCAATAATTTTAATATTATTAATTTTTTTTTTTTTTTCAAAAACTTTAAATATAGAAAGATGTCACAAGGTCTAGAATATTCGATGTTTAAATGTGATTTTTTATGAATTTTAAATTTTGAGGAAAAAATACCTCTGACGGAAAAAAAATTCAAGATATGTGATAGCAGAGATATAACTAAGAATAATTTAGTTTTATTTAAGAAGTATGTTCCTTTAATTTTTTAAGTTTGTCTTATGTAAGTAGTAAGTAAAATGTCTTATGAATTGTTTAGGTAAATTTACAAAATAATCATTGGAAGCATTACAGACATCTATTGATGATGTTAGTTGATAGTGAGGCAGCCAGGTTGTACATTATTGTTTTTTATTGATTTCGAATTTGAATGCAGTCACTTGGCGGCCTTGATAACGGGTTTTAAGATGTTTAAGGGCATTTTCAAGTGGTTTTTAAGAACTATATCTTCAGTTTTGTTACATTACTAATAAGGGATATCGGTCTATAGTTTCCCATTAATTTGGGATTGCCATTTTTAAATATCGGCACTACAACTGATTTTTAACCTTCAGAGTCAATGAAGTTATTCCATCTTTTCTAGGGGCACTTGTCATTTTTATGATCTTATATAAAGAATAAGTTCGTTTTTTACCAAATCTCTTCCCTTCGAGGGGTATTTGGCTATTGTTAGTATTTATATTTTGCTGTCATATTCATACTTACTCAAGTAAAAAAATTGGTTAAATTCGTCACTTATTTGTTTGTGATTAGTTATTTCTATACCTGGTTCAGAAATAAGAGGTAATCTCATTAACAACCTTCCATGTGTTTCAATGTCTCTCTTATTTGGACCATCGTTAACTGTAATTGTCTTTCGTTGTTTTTATCGATTTATTTAAATCGTTTCTAAATTCATTATATTCCTGCATTATTTTGACGTTATCGAGTTTTTTTTTCTAGCCTTGCATTTCAACATTTTTTATAGCGTTATCCACGGTTTTAATTTTTTCAATTTAAATTTTTGATCAATTTATATAATAATTAGTTTTTGAAGAAATATTTTCGTCACATGTATATTTTTCGATTTTAAGACGTCCTCCCATCTTTCGTTTGTAAGCATGTTTGTTAGATTTGCGTAGTCGATTTTACTAGTCTCGTTTATAAATTTGTCTTTAGATTTTTCGAAGAATTCGTTATTGTTCATGCAAAATATCGTATTAATATTTTCACTCACTAAGTCCAAGTGCATATTTGTCATTACTTCCTTGTCTCCTTAGCAAACCAATATTATTGTTCTCCAAATACAAGCTTGCGGATCGTCTAGAAAATCGTCACCAGAATGTTTAATAAGTATTAGAGAAAATATAAAAATGTTTTATTAATAAATTTAAGAAAATGACAAAAGTTGAATTATATTAAAATATTAAGTAGAAAATTGGGATTGTTATATTACCTTATAATGTCGTTAAATTATATTGGCTTACATTTCACTGACCTGCAAGAACGATCATTGTAATGTAAATTAAATTTTTGCATTATTATATTGTATTATATTAAATTATTATTATGTTATATTGATTTTATTTATAAATAGTTTTTATATTTAAAGAAAAAACACGCAATTTATCATACTTTTTCATCGGCACAATTATTAGAATTACAGTTTTGATTTATAGCAATCTCATAGTAAATAAGCATGAATAAGGTCCAACAGGATAAACGTAATAACGAACGATCCGAGAAACATAAACGTCTTACAATCTTTAGAAAATAAAATCAACACATCAATAATAAAGAGAATTCTAGTTCTATTGCCTCAAATAGTCTATATTACTGATCAAATGCTTCCTCTTCGCGAGGAAGACGAACACTCTTCCGTCCAGCGTCTATAAATTACTGCTTCTGTATATTCTTCTTCTCTTTCGGGTATTCCATATATTCTTAAATTGTTGCGCTTTTAATACTGTTCAAGGCTCTCCGATCATGGCCTGTCTGTCCACCTGAATATTTTCCTTCAAAATTCTATTATCTTCAATTCCCTGATCTCCCTTTTATATTTTTCTAAAATTGTCTGCGTTTTCGCTGCAATTTTCTCACACATCTTGTCGAGAAAGTCCTCACAGTCGAAAAATTATAATTAACAGAAAGGACTTACGGAAGACGCCGTTGAAAAGTGAATAAAATTCTTGAGTTTTAGCATTAACACTATTCGTCCACAATTAATCAATGAACGTTAAGTTATTTATTCTTAATATTTGTATATTATGAACAAGAAGCGAACGACTTTAAAAGTAAATAAATGTTTTCTGTAAAAGGTTCCTTGATGTGAAAATTATCGTTGCACGTCGCAGAGATCCTAATTAGAGAATTAATTTTTAATTTTTTGTCTGGTCTAAAAGGATCTTAATATAAATTTTCACATATGAGTTTATTACAGTTGAAGGAACATAACATTAGCGCATCTGATGCTTTCAGAAAAGCTCCGCAACCGTCAGGTAACCAACCCGGATGACGCAACATTTGAAGCATCTCTCAAAATTAAAACCCATGCACCCATCCATTCCATTTAACACCGCGCTACACGCTAAGGCCGCACTATAAAAAAAAAATGATCTCTACGGCACCCATTTTAACTTAAGCCTTTAAGACCACCTATTCCTCAACCTATCTGTTAGGAATAGGGTGGTAAGATGGGCATATTTTTTAAGCGGTCTTTTAGACCATAGGCGCGCGTAACGGTGGAACTTTTCGTGTCTAGAACAGACAGTGCTGTGCCTTGTATTTTTGTTTTGTAAATAAGTAGTGACTTATATTTAGTAGTGGCTTTGTCGAGGGGTCGCCTAATGGTGAAGCTAATTCTAATTCAGATGACGAATAACTTAGTATCATTGACGAAAGCATTTGAATTATTATATTTGCAATATTATTAATAAATATTATTTAAAATCAATGTGTATTTGTTGTTTCGTGTCTTAAAGTTCAAAAACATTACAAATATACAATAATTTTATTTAAAAACACGGTAATATAAAGTGCGGTCTTTTAGACCTCGACGCGTGTAACCGCGTGACTTTTTGTAGCACGTGTAACGGAGTGTTAAATGTTTTCTCGAAAAAAACGCAGCTAATTTAACGTTATAAATAATCTGAGTTGTCGTATTCGTATAGGAAATACTAATCCAAACAAAGAACGTCAGTTCCTCTGCTCTCTAGAAAAAAGTGGTGGTTCGATTTTGATTTTAGTTCACGTATGTTCACATCTGCTAAATTCAAAAACAAACCTTCTCGATCTCCATTTAAAAATGTTTGAAGATATCACTTCGAAAAGATAAACCACTTTCACCCGACGTGTCAGATAGTATAATTTCCAGTTCACTTTTTTCAGTGCTGCAGAACCTCTCTGAGTTCGAACGTCTATCCTGCACGGCCCGACATCCTTCTCAGCACAACCTCATTTTTTATATTTTTTTAAATTAGTTTACACAAAAGAAGTCTATAAGAATAATTGAAGCTATATTAGAAGAAATTTGAACCCATTTTAACCAAAATTCCTAATAATAGTATTATGATGTTTCAATCATTTCTAAAATAAATATTCTTTACTTAAACTAAGGCCAGTTTTTCCGCTGTTTTAAAATATTACTTAGTTTAGTACTATATTATTATTTACCATTCATACTGTTACGAAAGTGAGCATATAGAACATTCTAGATTGTCAGCCAGATAGTTCATATCGGAACGGATCGCCAGCGCAAGCGCAGTTGTACATATAACCTCTGAGTGTAAATACTTTAGAAAAGTGCAAAATAAATTAAGTAAACTAGCACTTGTTTTACTATAAACCCTTCGATATAAATCAAATCTACCGGCGAAGATATGATGCAGACTTTAACGGTCGTGTTTCAAAAACTAAATCAAGATTTAAGTAATAAAATGGACAAACAAAATAGTGATTTAAGTAATAAAATAAACAGACAAAATAGTGAATTAAGCGATAAAATAGATAAACAAAATAGTGACTTCGAGCTGCTGAGAAGCGAACTTTTGGAACATCTCACAGAGCTTCGGGGACAACTCAAATAAGTGAAAGAAGAACTTACAGAGAAAATTTATAGTGTGGAAGAAAAAATGTAACAAGCTCATCAGTATCATAGAATCAAGTTCGAAGCAAAGGAAAGTGATTATTCCGGAAGACGAAGAAACTGCCCGACAATCTGTTACGAAATTGCCCAACTATGACGGAAAACTCCCTGGCTTGTCTACCGTCAATAATTCGAAATGATTGCTGGCCATCAATTTGACTTTGGCTCTACAGGGTGAAGCTTCGTTGGTGTACAAAATCAAAGGCTCTCTACACTATACAAGTCTAGTCAACGTCCTGGAGTTGCGGTTGCGTCTCCACTCATATGACTCCAGCATACAGGACAAGATTAAACAGCAGTGAAGCTCATCGCGGTCCAAACCTTCACCTTGGGTTTGAAAGATTCCGACATGGTTTTGTTTATAGGCAGCCAGAACCCCGTCAGATTCTGGGACGTAGTAGGTGCCGGTACGAGGCTCTCCAAATGACAACTCGCCAGTTGTCAAGAATTCGTGAAGTAAAGTTGGAGAAAGAAGAGGTCGTAAGGCGACTAGAATAGAAAGAAGCAGGTGAACTGCTACCGGGAGGAAATCTTATTCCCGGCAACAAGAAAGGGCCTGCGTTGATGGGTGATGGGAAGTTACCCATGATTTCTGGACTGCAGCATCAAGATATCAGTTTACTTATCGATGGAAGTATTGGAAGAAGAGCATGCAAGTTTACAATCAATACCGGAACAAACATCTTTTATCAGGCCAGACTTAGCGGAACGTTCCAGAATCCTGTCAAGCACGAACCTTAATATAAAGACAACCACTGCAAAAAAAGTGAAGGCTAAAGGAACAATGAAGATTACTATGACGTTGGTATTCTGGACAGTGGAACACACCATGATTGTTGCATATATTGAAGATCAATAATTCTAGAGAATGATTTTCTGATGGGTTATGGCGCCTAGATATACTTGGATTCTAGACTCCTTAAATTTGGAAATGAAGAGATTAGTCTGGCGCTTCCTATCAATCATTCTAACGTACGCCTACTTTTTAAAGATGACGTTTAAATATCGGCCAAGTCTGAACGAATTATGACTTAACCTGAAAAAACAGACGATCCTTTCATTGAAGTTATAGAGACAGACGAAGAAAGAGACTTAGGCAAAGGAGCTTTCTTGGGAAGATCATTGGTTAAGTTATCTAAGTCTATACCAGTACGTGTGAGAAATGCCAATCATTTTCCACCAATAACATTGAAGCTTGTGGCGTGGATAACTCAATGTGAGAATAAATCGAAAGCACATGCTAGAAAGAAGAAACTTTCAGAAAAAGTTCAGAAATTTCTAGATGATGCTGTAAACAATCTTTCAACTGACCAACAGGCTGAAGTGGCAACGTAATTGGGAGATTTCTATGACATATACAGAGGCTGATTACTGCCGTACGAGCATTTTACAACACGGAATCGATGCTGGAAAGGAGTGATAGAACCTTCTAATTGTCCGTAGGCTTCTCTTGTGATGCTGGTTTGAAAGAAAAATGGGAACACCAGATTTTGCATGGGCTATCAAAGGTTAAACAATGTCACAAAAAGGACTGATATTTATTTATTTATTTTGTCCACCATAGGCTACACATAATTAATTTACAATAAATAAAATTAGATCAATTTTAATAATATTCTAATTATATTTAGATTAACGCTTGCCCCTGAGGCGAACGCAAGATATCAATATTGAGGTCACCTATAGCTGACTAGGCAGATTCAGCTTGAGCGTAAAACATTCATCTGCTTCTTAAGAGAGAGATAGTGTTACGAAAGTTAACATATAGAACATTCTAGATGCGAAAATTCCGGACGAAACCCGCAAGAAAAGTCTAAAAGGTCCTGAAATCCCGGCAACCCATATATAAAGATGGGAGTGCAACCAGCCAGTTAGTTTAGTTCAGATCGGATCGTCAGCGCAAGCGCAATTGTGCATATAACCTCTAAGAGTAAAGTAGTTAGTGCAAAATAAATTAAGTAAACCAACACTTGTTTTACTTCAAACCCTTCGAAATAAATCAAATTTGTAACAATACCATTTTCATCATTGTGGGTTGAAGTTGGAAAACTTCATCTCACAATGTATGAAGAATTTTGTTTGTCGGACGGATTCCATATGGCCACAAAAACTAACAGTCCAATTAACGACAGAATTACTGCCGTTCTACCTCGACTATTGGGAAGGTAGGTATGGCGCGAAGCGATTATATCCATTTTCTCCTTATATACATACATTTTTGGTGCGACTACCTACTCTAGCCGTCGTAACATTTTGTAAGTTGTGTGCTAGTCCAAGGAGTGCTCGATGCGACTACTTCCATTTAATTTCAACCATTAGTTTCGTCTCTCGCTTTACATACGCACTAGCCATTTGCAACGTTTCGAGTAATAAGTGTGGTCGTGCACAGAGTAGCCAGGCTACTTGGTGGGAGTCGCTCGTAATTACTCTTGGTAGCCAAAGTAACCAGCAACTTCGAAGGCAATTGGCGAGGTAGCCAAGAGATACAGGTCACCGGCAATATAAACCACATCTTATGCACGGTCGCGCACGAAGTAACCAATCATGGTGACCAAATTTATAAATTAACGTAATTATTAGGATGTTTCCTTTATAAAATTACTTTAGAATATAATTACAAAACATATTCATAACAGAAAATTGTTGGTATAGAGTATTATTTGAAGTTATTATAAATAATCTTGAAGATGTTCCAGATTTATATATATTTATTTATAGTAATGCCGGTCGGCCTGGCCGTACTTCGGGTTCCTAATCGGTGTGCCACGCGATCCAGGTTCGATTCCTGCTCGGGCGTGATTGTATGTGATGTCTCAATATTAAATTAATAATTAACTAAATAAATAATATGGCTAAAACGCTACGTTCCTAGGGCCTAAAAATTATAGTCATCATAAGTATGAGTGATCGTTTCATTGACAAATGTAGTCACAAACAGATAACGCAAGGCAATACACATATAAATGAATTTCCGAAAAAAGAATGTACCAAAGAGGTCAAAAAAGTGCTACCTGACAAATGAATGGTCTACATAAATATCATTCAACGCAATAGTTTATTTTCTGTATTATTTCATAACTTCGAAGAAGTGAATGGTATGTGAGATTATATCAATAATTCATCAAATGATTCTGATATTGATTGACATACGTAATTAATTGAAAAATTTCTTAAATCACTATTGCTCGGTTGCAAGAAACTATGGTGACTCTCGGATTTAAAAACTCCGAGCTATATTTAAGACAGAGTCAAATTATAATCGGGCTGCAAGAATCTTTTTAAACGCAGAGTTACGAAATCTCCGGGGTTATATCATAGGATCTAAAATTCAGTGGGTACCAACTTACTTTTTGGATACAATAAAAATGAAATAAGAAGAAGTAAACGTCAAAGTGATATTTTTAAACGTAAATACGTTGAATCTTCCAACAGTTTTTAAAAATGTGTGACACAGAAAATAAAAGAGGGAAGTGTAAGAATTATACGGATAGAGAAAAACAGGAGTTGATAAATATAATAGATAGGCAAGTATTGACGACATACTGATATTTAGCATAACGGCGATTTGCAAGTTGGAAAGTGCAAAAAACTTTTTAATTATTACATTGTTGGTTCCAATAATTATGTATAAATAATTGATTATTGGTCTTCCAATATTAGAATTTGACATAAAAATAAAATTCTTATTGTTCTTCACATTCATTTATTAAATAATATTTATGACAATCTTGTTTCTATGATTAATATTGAAAGTTGACTTTATCACTAATTTTATTTTTCAGCTATAGCAATATAATAAATTGCAAAACGACAAATAGTGTGTCGATTAAACGAAAAAATGCTGTATGGGAAGAAATTTCCAAAAAATTCAATGCGATAAGAACGACGGGAAGAAGAAGTTCAGCGCAATTAAAAACCTTTATAAAAATTCAAAAAAAAAAACAAGAATGGAAGTGGCCACTATAAATAAGGAGAATTATAAATTAATTAAACAAATAGCTTGAAAAGATAAAGAGGAAATAAATAGAACGGGAGGAGGCTCTTATATTATATACTCAATTATCGGAACAAGGGGCGCAGATATTGGCAATGGTCGAAGACGAGATGACCCCTTTACCCAACATTTACGACTCCAATGCAGAATATAACAGGGATGTATTGGAAGTCAATGTTGAAACAAACAATGACACGACTGCATCAGAAGTACAACCAAATATTGCAAGAAATACTTCGAAGCAATCAATTAGAAGAAAAAATACCCAAAAAAAAAAGTACAAAATGCTGAATTAAAAAAAACTATTATAAAAGAAAATTGATTTATTCGAGAAGAGAACATGAAATTAAAATGAAATGGTACAATTTACAAATAAAAAATGAAATGAAAGTACCAAATAAGGTACTGTAATATAAATCAACATTTATGTTAAATATTAATCATCTTTATTTTTCAGGATAAAGGTTCTCCAAAGGTATAATATATTTT
>JAUIMW010001494.1:0-12439 GCA_033557785.1 Enochrus cinctus
ACGATACTCAGATATACAAGTCTTTTAACCAAAATAATCTTCAAACCTCAATTAACCAACTTAACGAGGATATCAACAGTTTAATTTCCGTTTCTGAGAAACACAATCTAATAATCAACCCAGCTAAATCGTCAGTGATGCTTTTCGGAAATCGGTTGCTTAGAGCTCGAGTTGGTCATGATGTAAACTTGAAAATTAAGAATACATACCTGCCTCTGAAAGACTGTGTATCTCGGGGTTTATTTAGACTCGAATTTACGTTTCAAGCAACATATTTCAAAACATTTGCAGTTTGCCTATTCAGCTCTGAAAATGCTTTATACCAATAGACATGTCTAAGATCAACAATTAAGGTTGCTTTTATCGGATGGACTGGTTCTTTCGAGAATGAATTATTGTGATACTTTATATCATAATTCACTGGACTCGATAGATTCTAGAAGAATTCAAGTACTGCAAAACTCTTGCATTCGGTTTTCATTCTGCCTCAGAGGACGGGATCATTTTTCTGAGGCTCGCGCTCGTTCCGGCTGGCTGTGCATAAGCGAGCGCCGGGTCATACATCTGACCACTATGTTTCGTAAAATAATCAGCGAAAAGACTTCTAATTATCTTTACAAAAGGATTCAGTTTAGATCTGCTGCTCACGAGTTTATTTTGCGAGACAAACATATCATTTCGATTCCTATCCATAATCTAGAATTATTTAAACGGTCTAGGTCGTACTCTATTGCTTCGGTTTATAATAGAATTACCTCCCAGTTTAAAACTCTATCGTTGCCTGCTTTTAAAAGACATGTAACAACCATACGAGAGGAGAAACTGCACTTGTGACATGGGATGTTGAAAGTGATTATTTACTTTTTTTTCTTTGGGGCTTGCGCATTTGCCTGCTTCGCTTGCTGTTGAATATAATATAATATAATATATTGTTCTTCTTAAATTTTTTTAGTGTTTTCAGCCTTACTTCTTTTTTAATTTTTAGAGTTTTATTTTAACTATATATATTTTTTTGCGCTCTTTATTGGCTTTATTATGCATTAAGGTAGACAGGTATGCCTACCAGATGACCGCTTGCGGTCAATCTGCACCTCTCTCGTCATTGATTGATTGGTGTTGTATTATTGATGATTTAATGTAATGTTGTAAACAATGTAAATTTTTTTTGCACTAATCAATAAACAGATGTAAACATATCTTCTCATCATAGAGAGGTCTGTAATAGCCTCTGTTATAAATAATTATCCTTAAACCAGAAATAATAACATAGGTATATAGGTAGGAATCTCATTTTATTTTCTTTTGTGAAATGTCTGTGTATTGATCTATTCTTCTGTCTACCAATCTAGAAGGCAGACTGTTTGGACTTTCGAGTTTATATTTAAGCTTCTAAAATAATAGAAATTGAAGTTACTAAGAAATAAATTGATAAAATTTTTGGTGATTTTACAATATCTATTAAGATTGTTTAAACATTCAGGCTACTCCAGAAAAAAAAATCGTAAAATTTGGCTTATACAAGAACCTTGTTAGAAAAAGATGAAAGACTTCTGAACACTATACGTTTTGTGCACCACGATAAAATGGATTTTGGGAATGGAACATTAGTAACGTATATTGCATCTACATATAACACACACCGTGCTTTTTATCGCCATATACATATATACTTTTTATCTGCTTTATATGTACTTTTAAACTCCTTTTTACCTTTAAATTCTTTTATATGTGCTTTTACCCCTATACTACTTTTTTACTCCTTTATACGTGCTTTTTATCTCTCTACGCGTGCTCTGTATCTCGCCGTTTTACGAATACTACTACTGCTAAATTTTATTAATAAAAAAAAACACAAATTATTTTCTTTTTGATTTTCTAATACAGTGATATCCCTGTAGTCCAAAGTTCAATAGACATGATTCTCTTAATCCAGCGTTGTTCTTGTTACGATAAAACTGATCTAATGTTCGTTTATCGCTGATATAGAGAATTTCTATTAAAATATAAATTAAAAAAATCTGGTGGTTACAAGGGTGTCTGATAAGTTCTTAGCCTACAAAAGAAAAACAAAAATTTTGGAAAAGTGCCGATTTATTTCTCAACGTAATTTCTTTTTAGCTCGATATACTTGATACAGCGATGCTCCAATTTCTTTAACCCGTGGAAAAATACGTTTTCTCGAGGTCTGCAAAGTAGGCCTCCATGGCGGCGATGGCCTCATCATTCGACAAAAATTCCTACCCGGCGAGTGACTTTTTCAAGTTTGGAAACAAAAAGAAGTCGCACAGGGCCAAATCTGGAGAATACGGTGGGTGGAGCAGTAGTTCGTATCTCAATTCGACCAATTTGGCCGTGGCGAAGGCGGAAGTGTGAGTCGGTGCATTGTCATAGTGAAAGAGCACTTTTTTCTTCGTCAAATGGGGCCGTTTTTTCTGCAATTCGGCGTAGAATCGTCCCAATAATTCGGCATATTACAGCCCTGTGATCATTTTGCCCTTCAGGTATTAAATGTAAATCACAGAAAACGGTGGGACCATCAACTTTCCGTCCGATAGGACTGTCTTCCCCTTCTTTAGAAGGATATGACCCACGCAGTCTTTTGAGATGCCTGCTGTCTCTTCAAACTGCGAGTCTGATTCGGCTGAAATTTCAACAGTAGCCGTTTACGAGAATGTACTATACGATAGTAAAGTTCTCTTGCGATAGTAGCGCCATCTGACGATGTGGCTTAGTACTTATCGGACCGCCCCCGTATGCCAAATGACTTATAGTTATAACTAACTTCTACTGTATCACAGTTTTCTAATGCACATAAATGTTTACTAATGAAAAGGTAGCTAAAAAGTATAAAAAAGCGTACTATAATAAATATAAATAATATTATTTGCTTTGTTTCAAATGTGACTTTTTCGTATTTTTGTGTTACATCTGTTTGGGACTGTGCCCTCTTATGAAGCCTTATAAATATATAAAATAAATATGCATTACTAGATACCCTTTCAGTATGAAATATTAAAATCTGTTTAATGTTAAAATTTCTTCCATGTTCACAGTTTGTTAAAAGAAGATGGTTTCCTATTAATAAATTGTTTATTAATCTTTGTCTATATGCTAAATATGTTAATTATTTCAATTAGTGAAAAATCGTAGAATTAAGTAATTTTTTATAAACAATTATAGTTGTTTAAAGGCACTGTAATCTGCAACAGAAAAATAAAATTTGAAATGTAAATTAAATCATTGATACTTAACATCGTACTTTTTCATGATCCTATAAATCTAATGTTCCTAACAATGTGCTAGGTTTTTCATTTTTGTAATATATCCAGTAATTTCAATTGAGTTGTCTCTTAAAAAAGGATTTTTTAAAAATTAAATATAAACTTCAATGAGACCATATATTTCCCAAAGGTTCCTTCAGTAATAATAAATTTTTTTAAATAAAATTTAAATACTTTTATTAACCTTAGATTTTTGAACAGAATGATTCTTATATAAGGTACATTAATAACATTTTTTCACTCTTGGCCTTCTATTGGCCTATATTATTATAACGTTGGTTTAATGCATGTAAATTCATTTTACCTTTAAACTTGTGGTGTGTAAAAAAAATAATCATTTAGGAGGTATGACCTTTGATTGAATTAACATTTTTTTGGCTTGTTTCTCGAAACAAAATTAATTTTTATCTTTTAACCACATAACGCCTGAATTTGAAATTAAAAAAAAATATTTTTTTATTTTCTAATTATCAATATGTAACAACCAAAATATAAATATGCATTTCTTTTTTAATTAATAATTAATACATTTTTATATTGTTTTTCATCTTAATTGATTATTAAATAAAAAGACAAATTTTATTTATAAAATATAATGCAAAATTAATTTATAATTTTAGTTAGTGCGAAATTAAACAAAAAAATGTGTCCTTTTGTGATACAAAGATGAACTTAGAATTATTTTTTTTTTGTTTTGTTTTGGTATTTGAAGACTCGCAATCTCTACGATAAAGTAACCAAGAGTTGACAACAGTCACATCTATAAAATGAAAAAATAATTCTGTGAATTATGTACAGTGTCATTAGCAAGTTCATCAAAACAACACCGTATCATAAACTGATTGTAGGTTTTCATAATAGTTGGACTACCACTTCTTTTCCTCTTTTCATTAAATCTTTGTCTTTGATTAGTCGGATGTCAGGCAAATGATTGATTCTAACGGTTCCCAATCTAAATATTTTTTTTTCTTTGCCAAAATTGACATCAAAGGAAGTGACATAAACCAGTTATCAAAGTATAATAAATGGTTTGATCCCACAGGAATTGATTGGGCCAATTTCAGTACTACATTTGAACTAGCTTCCAAGTCGGGGATCTCCTAATATCGGTTCAATTTTCTCTGCCTTTGTCCTCACAAAGAACAAAATATTTAAATATAATACACATTTTATTTACCAATTTCATGTGCGTTTGTACTAGATACGTTTTAATTAAACGTTATGAAAACGTTGCGCTCGACGTTATAGGGATAATCTTAATTTTTATCAAACTTTTGGATGTTGCTACGCTATAATATTAACTATATTTAGTCGGTGCGATAAAAACATACTACGTATATATAAGTTGTTAGAGTTTATATTTAACTTGACAGTGAGAAGTTTGACATGCATGTTTCAAATAAATTTTATTCTAAAGCGCCATCTATTTGTGGCTTACTAAACTTCTAGCCCTCTAGTAGTTGATCATTGAATCTCAAATCTTTAACGCTATCTAGTAGTGGCTCGTAGTGGCTCATTTTCTATGGCTGTCAAAAATTTACATTTGATACCTATTTGACACTCAATAATCAAAAATGTAATCATAACCTAAAAAATTGTATTTTTAAATTTCGACAATAAAATATTATTAGCATTTTATTTTTTTATTTGGACTCTAGTACAATGAATGTTGATGATGCTGCAACTAAAATATTGCAAAGGGCCGTAGAGTTAGATACCAAAAAAAGATATACTGAGGCATTAGTGTGTTACCAAGAAGGAATCCAAATGTTAATAGATATTAGAAAAGGTTTGATACTTTTAATTAATTTTTCTTTTATATTATATAATATTTTAATTAATTTTTCTTTTATATTATATAATAGCTAAAATGATTTTATAATTATATTAAATGTTATTTACATACACAATATATGCACCAAATCTGTGTGAACCCGTAAATACGTAAGTAAGGTAACTTCGGAAACTGTCCATAACAAACTTTACAGATATCTCCTTACAGACCTTACGATGTTGCACAGAATAGGCCCAATAATGTGTTTATTGCTTTATCTAAATATTAACATAAACCGAATTTTAAGCTTGTGCATGATTTCTTGTCTCAGATGTGGCTCCCGATGTGGATTTTCATTTCATATTTTTGTATTAAGTTCTGTAGGATATATACAATGATTGTGTCCCCACGATAAAAGGATGTCCAACTTATCTTCCCTAGTTTATCCATGAAATTATACTTTATTTGAAGGCTAAGGAAAGGAATAGAGAGCTCTATAGACATCATGGATTTGTTTGAAATAAGTTGGATTATGAACTTTTGCCCAGTTATTTTTATCTGCCTATGAACCAAAAGGAAGATATTCTGCAATTGAGTATAAAATTAACTCAATTTCGTCTATCATAGTTATCAGACAATGATAAATAACCAGTGGTGTAACTAGGTATTTAATGTTTGTGGTCAATGTAGTATTTATGGGCCTATTCTGTGCAGCATCGTAAAGTCTGCAGGAGATATCTATAATGTGGATTGTTATGGAACATTTCCATAGTTACCTTACTTAAGTATTAAATTGCTACTATTTCCATGGTTCTGTAGAAGTTGACATATGTATACATATTTTATCCATGTTGACAAATAAAATAATGTATTGTAGGGGTGCAGGGATATATAAATCCTGTTCCTGTTTGGTGACAATGATATTGTGGTCCTTTTTATAAAAAAAATTGAATATCGTCTAGTTTTGTAGAGTTCGTGTTGCATTACATCGGATCTGGCTAAGGCGTTTGACAGGGTGTCTCATCACATGACACTAAGCAGTCCTGGTATTGTGACCGTTACATGTTTGTTATTGTTGTTTTGAACGGCTTTAACAATGTTTGTTAAAGTGATGATGTCCCATCCAATCCAATTGAAGGTGTCTTTCACTGGTTCTGCTGTGTGAGAAACGGCGTATTGTCATGTAACAAAGTCCTCTGGCCCATTCCAGTCGTCTTTCGATTAATGCATGGCTTAAATTAATCATTTGTTGGCAATAGCATTATGTATAAACGGATTTGTCATATTTCAAGAGTTTTCTAAATAAATCCATTTTTCATCACCCGTCACAATTTGATACAAAAATGATTTCTTTTCATGGTGTTGAAGCAGCATTTTACAAATGGCTGCGAATTTTTATTTAATGTTCATTCAAATTGTGTGGGAACCATTTACTGAGTTTATTGATCTTTCCCATTGCTGGAAAACATCTGCTGAAAATCTTTGAAAATACTTCCAGTTTTCATCTTTAAGAAATATTACTATTTCTTAAGATCGAGGGAACTCATACTTCTCCCATGTGTAGGAAAGATGTAATATCTGTGCCAAATTATAATTATTCTCTTTAATCAACTTTACTTAGAATTGTTGCAAATTTCAGACTTTAACTATCACTATTGCACTTAAGCTTAAAGAAATCATTAATAGGCTTTGCCCATTTTAGCCATTAATTTTTTATTTAAATTCATAATTTATTTTGTTGTTCATTTGGAACTTGTCTACTTTATTATCTCTACCAATAATAAATTATTGATCTACATACTTGTACCTTATATATTCGTGTACATCATCCTTTAAAATTTACAGCCAACTTTTACTTATGCAACCATTAGTAGAAGGTGATTATAAGTTTTGAACTTGGGTGTTCATTCAATAATTTTTCCACATTGTATATCCTCAAAGATATTGTATTGTATAATAGAACTTTATTATTAGCCCCCTTAACTCACCAACCTCTCAAACATTCACAAACATCAGAAAAGTACAAGTACAAACAACCAACGGCATCATTACCTAGAAATCGAAACTATATCGTTTTGGCTACAGTGCAAGGATACCAGACACCCCACTCCTACAGTATTGAAAATCAATGATTTTGAGGTTATATTTAAACAGATGAACGTATATTCCTTAAAGGGTATAGAAAAGACACGGAGAAAGTTGTATGCATATTAATTACATAAAAATATCGATACAAAACATCTGCATCATTTCTCTTGAAACTAGATGTCTAAAACAGTTGACAGATGAAAATGAAGTTAAACATCTAACTGCACAAACTATCACAAGGAACTTCTATATGAGTGACTTTATAGCGGGCATCTCTGATGTTATGTCCGCTCTGCAGTTAAAAAATAAAGTCAACAACATCTTAAGTTCTTATGGTTTCAATTAGAGAAAATGGAATTCACACAACAAAGAAATCCTTCAAGATCCTGTCATCTATCGCCAAGATCTTCGATTCACTGACTTGAATGCGCCTTTAATAGTGTCCTACAAGAAATTATGCAATCCTTATGGAAGGAAAAAATTGACTAGCTACTGCTATGTTCCTAAAGTCTATAGGCCATATGTATTGGCCATCACCCTTTAAACCTACCAATGATTTAACCCTTGAAGCAAAACGTGTGAAAAAGATAACTACTGACTACAAGTGAAGCAATTCTCGAATTGATGTCTACTTACTCCTTATTCAGTAAATTAATTCGAGCAGCGACATTGTGTCTTGTTTTCAATTGTAAAAATAGTGATCTAAAGCTCAAACTCACTATAACCTTAACAATGTGCAATTAAACTACAAGCAAAAACACCCTGTTGTACTAGATAATTATAAATCACGAGCACGCTTGATTCTGCATACTGGGTGCTTTACTGTCTTGACAAATCTAAGACAACAATATAGGCGGTTTTTCTGGTCAGAAATACCTTAAATAAATGCATTACATGTTTCAAAGGGAAACCTCTTCACTTCGACAACGCAGGTCCTTTCCTCTTAAAGGATGAGAAACTATGTAGTAAGAAAAATATCAAAAATATTTTTATTTACTCGGCATTTAAAGCCATTCACATCGACATTGTTACCAATCTAATCAAGGAGGGTTTTTTAAATTTGTTAAAACGAGGTTTTGCTCGTAGAGGAATAATTAAAGCAATTATTTTCGAGTACATGACAGGTTGAAAAATATACTGAATTTCCATCCACTAATCCAGTTACCCCCCGATCCTCTGAAGAAATTAGAAAGAATTATTTTCATCTTACATATAACACCAGACACGGGAATTACGTTAGGATCTCTCTTCATCGGTTGGAGACTACCAGAAGGGATATAAATATTGTAAATAAACATTACAATTAAAATATTTTTCGTTATTGGTTTAGGGAATTTCTGAATGATTGATCATATTTTATCTTGGGTTAATAGATTAAATATGTACTTACTCAGTAAAGGTTGTCAAATAATTATTTCTTGTTAATTCAAATTATGTGCTCTTGGGTGCTTGTAGTGCTTCTATAAGAGACTATAAAGCAAGTTACTTTCAACTTAGATCTTGATACACTTATATTCCTGAATTTGAAAACCTGTTAAAAATTTCTTTTTTAACGCATACAAGCAATGTAAGGAAAATTATATCGTTTATATTATGAGTATTATATAATATTGGTCAGATACGTTTCCACATACCTGCATTATAATTTCCATTGTATTAAAGTATATGGAAATTGTGTTAACTAGAAATGATAATCTTTTCCTCTTAAAACTTTATTACTGCTTTAATAACAACCATTTTGACTGACTTTAAAATACAATTATTATTTCTTTGATGAGCTTTATACAAAAAAAAAAAATGCCATTTGAAAATTGACCCTTATTTTCATATTTTCAGGAGGAAATGAAGAAAAACGTTTGTACTTACGAAATAAAATTGAAGAATATATGAAAAGAGCTGAAAAAATTAAATGCATTATAGATGAATTAAAAGAGCAAGGAAAATACAGCGAAGAAATTATCATTGAGAATAACTCTACAGGCCACAGTTATGAAAATATATTTGGTAGATTTTTAGGTAGGCTTTAGATTTAATTATTCTTAATATTTATCTATATAAATTATTTTTAGATAGTGAAGTTAATCATTTAAAGGTTGAAGATCCTTATATAAGAAGCTTCCATCAATGTCAGAATTTTTTAAGATTATGTGAACTTACAGTAAAAAAATGCAAAAACATAAAACAAATTAGTCTTTTGACTAGCAGAGACAATGATAAATCTGAACAGATAAATTGGTTAAATACAATTAAGAACAATCTCTTACGATACAATGTTAATTTTAAGTTTGACTTTTCATCAACTTTACATGATCGTCAAGTAATGTAAGTATTACTTTATTTTTAAACTAGAGCTGTAATCAATGCATCATAACTTTTAAAGGATTACATTATTGTTCTGTTGTATCAAAATATCAGACGATGAACTTAATAACTAAAAAAAGCATTATTTGTTTAAGGTTTAACACAGGATGGATTATAAAATTAGGTAGAGGTCTTGATTATTTCAAACCACCAGAAAGTAAATTTGCATTAGGATTCTTTGATATGGATTTAAGACCATGTCATGAAACAACAGTTAATATATTACATAGCAATAATATAAAACAGTCTTACTCTTAACATTTCATCTGTCACTTCTATTACGATGTGTAGAGTTTAGTGAAATAAAATATATATCACTTATTCGTCACACAATTACAAAAATAATTTATTAATAACTTCATATTTTAAGCAATTGTTCTTATAGCATGGCATTTGATAACATTTTTAAAATTTTCAAATAGATCTTATATTTTATCTAGTATCAAAAAGTGTTAATGAGTGATACTTGTGATAGATAATATAGTGCATTTTTAAAAATGTTAAAATTAATTGTTTAGTGTATGTAGAAAGTGATGTTTATATTTTACATATTTTTATAAAATTGTAATATATTTTTACACAAAATAATTACTTATCAGAACTTTGTCCCCAAAACCTTCTCTTTTTTGGAAAGTATAAAGTCCCTAGCTATTCAATTTCCCTCCATCTTCCTAATTATCCTACATAATTTAAATTAAATACTTTTCTTTATCTATAGAAAATAAAAATAAAACATTTTATGTGTAATAAAATTGTTGCAAATGTATTTTTTAACATTTTATAATAAAATGTTTATGGAAAAATTTTGTAGTTCAAAATTTTCCACTATTAAGTCCATAATGAATTTTTCTCTACCATTTTTTATATTGGTAATATATTTTATAGTAGATCTTGGAAAATCATTTGATTGTTACATTTGTGGAGAATATGGAGAAAATAGACCATGTGAAATAAACAAATTGTTTTATAAAATGCATAAAAGAGCCAAGTGTACACTTTCAACTACTCATTGTATTGTGTTCAAAGTAAAGAGTAAGAACAAATTTATTTAAAAATATTATAAAGATTTTGTAAAGAGATTGTGCTAAAATCTTCTCTCCTAAAGACATTTATGTTTGTTTTCAGATTAATATACACATTCTATTTCAGCATCAAAAGGAATATATTTCGAAAGAAATTGTGTTCCACCCAATAATACAAATTATTGTTCGGTAATAAAGAAACTAGAAAAGCAAACTATATTATGTAGAACTTGCAATAAAAACCTTTGCAATACAGAATAAAAGTAGAGCTATGGAAATTTTGTTATATGATAAGAATCTTAGCTTATTTTGTTTTATATTATTATTATTTATAATAGTAAATTTTTTATTGTTATAATACCTTTGTATTAAATAAAATTCTAAAAAAACAAATAAATGGTTATTATAAATATATAGTAACAAAACCTATATTAAAAAAGTAATTAAAAAATATGAATTAAGGGCATCTCATCTTAATTTCAATATTTATGCCATTAATAGGTCGAAGAACATAAAACATATTAAACTTCTTAATATCTTCTGCAGACAGCAAAACATAGTTTCTAATGATTTCAACTAAAGTAATTTTCAAAATGGCAATTGCTAAATTTTCACCAATACATTTTCTTGGGCCACAACCAAAAGGAATATAAGCAAATGGATGACGCTTTTTAGAGTTTTCCGAAGAAAATCTTTCAGGATCAAACTTTTCCGGGTCTTTGTAATATTCTGGGTTGTGGTGAATCATATGGGTGAAGATACCAACAACCGATTTTGCTGGTAATGTGCAGTTTTCTAACTGCAAGTCTTCCTCCAAAATTTTATCGTGATATGGAATTGGAGGATTTATTCTGAGAAATTCATTAACAACTTGATTTAAGTAAGTGCATTTTTCAATGTCGTCATTTGTGTAGTTGTCTGTGCTTCCCAAATTATTCAAAATTTCTCTATGAACTTTTGCTTGAATTTCTTGATTTTTAGCCAAATAATAAACTGCTAAACAAAGGCTTGCTGCAGTAGGATAAACACCCTAAAATATAACAACAAATAAATGAATACTGCCAGATCATTAAAATCACTTACCCCAAATAATAAATTATATATTTCATCGATAACTTCATCGGAATTAAATTTAGTGCCCCTATGTTGCATTAAAACTGTAAGAAATGATTTTCTTTGAAAATCGTCTTGAAAATCATTGTAATCTGCATTGATTCTAGCTAAATCGCGAAACTAGAACAAAATATAATAAATTAGGAATTCCGACAATTACATTTATTCAAGTCAATTTATTTGCCATCGCTTAATAATAAAAATTTGACAAATGTACAAAATTGCATCCTCAGTGGCAATCAAATAACTAAATTAGACTGTTATTCGATTGCAATAGAATGAATTAAATAAAAAAAATTAATACACTTAATTGTTATTCATAATTCCACTCATCCATTAATAGCTGTCTTTATAAGCTCATTGCATAATAAACTATTGTTGATGCATATTTTTTTACTTTAGCGGTAATCTCATTAATTTACTGAAACTTCCACCTTTTGCTTCTACAAATTGCATTTTTTCCAAAAATAAGTTATTTGTTTCTGCAATATTACATATATTCAATAAATCTCGCATATTAAGAAATATTAAACAAAACACTATTTTATATTTAAAACTAGCACCAGAATTAATATTTTCTTTACACAAATAAAATTTTGTAAAATAAGAGAACATTCTATAATGCAATCAAAAAGAAAAAATATGAAAACTAATGGTAAAATTAAAAAAAGAAACATTTAATAGATGCATAGTGCTAATTTTCACTTTCCGAAAAAAATGAATCAGAATAGTTTGTTTATGCGACCCATAACTCAGAACGAACTTATCCTTTGTATTAGAAATTTAAAATCAAAAGGTGC
>JAUIMW010001495.1:0-12426 GCA_033557785.1 Enochrus cinctus
TCGATCCCTGACCCCTTCTTTTTTGTTTCCGTTAAAGTAACTATGTCCATTTTTGTACGTTCGATGGACGTTATGATATCCTCCATCTTTCCTGAGCAACCCTGTACGTTCCATGTACCACAATTCATTAATCCTTTTCAATGCTGTAGTCGTCGTCTGTAATTCCAGTCCTTTTTCCGAGGCGAATGTGTTGGGTTTTTTGCACTTCTGCTTTTTTACATGTAATGGGCCACAGGCCCAATGTCACAACTAGTTTTGGTCCACCCCGGGTAATTCATTTCCCCGGTAACACCGATCTCTGGGAGGCATTCCCCTATCCGCCACCTGGGGAGGCGCCCGATGGAGGACTAGAAACCCCGCACGGGAACACTCAATTACAGGTTTTAATTATACTTGAGATATTCTTGCTTCTTTTATGTTAACACTTCTTGGTCTTTTAAGAAGTTAAATAGCTATGCTTTGACACCTTAGACCGAGAAATTCGCTACCCGAATCCCGAGGTGGTGAGCAGCGAGGCTGAAAAAGTACCAAATTTAGTTTAGTTTAGTTATTATTATTATTAGTTGATTATATATTGGATAATTTTATATTTGTACCATTTGATACTTGTCTAAAGATTCATTTTGTTATTTTTATTGTAGTTCTTACTCCTTTACACGATCTTAGTAGTTTAACATTAAAAACTTAAACATGAAAATAGGAGCAAAACACATCCAAAGCAAAACAAGTTGCTAACCTAAAAATTTAAACAAAAAGAATAAATTTGTTATGTAGCGCCAAGAAAATCATTTTTAAGGAAAATTAAGAACTTGGCAATGTTGAAAATCAAAGCTTTAAACAGAGAATCCTCTTCGGATGAGGATGCACCCTCCATTAGAAGAGAAGCTCAAGTAAAACAGAAACAATAACAATTGTAAAAATGTATCGATAACATTTATTTTTCATTTGTAGGAGGAAATAGTTCTAGAGTTATACAACAAAGCATTACGACTACAATGCGAAGGTGAATATCATGAAGCCGAACGTTGTCTTTTAGAGTTAATCGAAGATAAAATTCCTGCCCTTGAAAATGAAGGGGGTTTACCTAAGACCATGGGAACGCTTAAGTACTCTTGCTACATTAATTTAGGAAACATTTCGATGAAGAGTAATGATTCACAGAAAGCCTTGGAACGATATTGTGTAGTAAGTTAAACAAGCATTATGGATTATGCGCATCGACTAAAAACTTTTCTAAAATTAGTTTTTTCGAATTCTAGGCTTCCGATTTGGATAAAAATGATGTGACTCTCTGGTATAAAATAGGAAAATTGGCATTAAAATTGGATAAGTTTCGACATGCTTCCTACGCTTTTTCGAAAGTAAGAGGCTCTGAAATTTTTAATTTTTTTTATTATATTTACTTTGGTTTGCAGGGCTTAGAGTGTAACGAATCTCACTGGCCTTGCTTAGATGAATTAATATCAGTGCTGTACGCCACAAAGGATACAGTATCGTGTCTGGTGTACATTGGGAAAGCCTTGATTTTAGACGCGAATTATACAAAAGGTTTAGTATTCAGGAAGAAAATCTATGAAAGTAACCCGGCTACAAGAGATTATTATAAACTTTATAATCCTGATTAGTAAGTAAATTTTTTTATTTAAATGTTATATAGGTATCCCTCAGTTAACAAGGCTAACTGATTCCTAAAAAAGGTTTTCTTAAGGAAATTCTTGTGGGTCTGTTGGTAAGTAGTTCATCACATATTGAGCTGAGCGAAAGTGAAATTTACTGAGGAGTTTGGCAACTGTTTAGGATTTGGGTATAATTTGAAAGGGATCAATATTGCTCTTGTACTGAATTTTGTTATTAAATTTTAAAAAGGATAGTTTTATAAAATAAATAAAAACATCGACTACCTTAAAAAAAAACTATCGAGTATTATTTGTTTTTTCTTGATGAGTGTTCTCAACATTAATGCTGTCCAATACTCCTTTGATCACTATACTTCATCTATTTTTGTCAAGATTGTGATCTCTAAAAATGTCTATTGCATTGTCTATTAATGGACTAATAAGTAATATTGCAAAACAAATAGAAAGGTTCAAAAAATATTAAAGTTCCATCTATAGAGATCCGAGTAAAGCTAAAATTACAAAATTGCGAAAAAAATTATATCTTTCATTGAAGATAACGCCATGATAGTGAAAGGGCAAAATTAGGAGGAGGCAAGAATTAATACCGAGATTGGAATTAAAAATATAAAACCATGGCTCGATGCAAATCAACTAGCCTTAAATTTAACTAAAATTAACATTATATAATTTACACTGAGAGAACACAATTAGTATTATGTGACTGCCATAAAATCCAAGTATTCAGAGCTCCAAAATATCTGGGACTGGGTTCCAACATTCAAGGGTCATAGAGGTACTCCATTGTCTGTGTTTTTATTGATTTGTTAAATCAAAAAAGCATACAAACAAGTTCACTGAAAAAAAGTTAGCATTGTGATTAAGTAAACATATCGAAAACAAACCTTCATTAACCAAGGGACGCTTGTACTCTCATTTCAAATATGAATTATAAACATTTGTTTTTCAGTGTATTAGAGCCAAGTTTAGACGTTGATATCAACGAGGAAGATGAAGAGTACTTTCTCAATCAAGTACAAGTTTTATGTGATCGAATAACAGAAGTAGAAAAGTCACTTGGACCTAAACCTTTACCTACAATACCATTACCAGTTCCTTTAGAAGATTTCACTTGGGTAGCTCTTGGAAAAACAATTACTGGGATACACCGCTACATTACTGATAATAACATGGTAAGTTGCCTTCCATACATGTACTCCTTTTTATATTTTATTATTTTCTCTTTTTAAAGAGTCATTTCACTTTCATCGACTTAAAAAGGTGCATGAGTAACAATGTAAAATCAGTAATAGTAGAAAACGAAGAAGAAAAAATGGAAGTTGAAAGTAAAGAATCTTCAGAAGCTCCTATAGAAAATAAAATTGAAATCGTTGCTGAAAAAGAAAAGGAAAAAGAAGAAAAACCTGCTGAACTCGTATCGGACATATTAGCTGAAAGAAGGATGTCGCAAACAAGTGAAAATCTAAGTATGAATGAAACTCAAGACAATAACGTTAGCCAAATTCAAACAGATAATGAAGAGGTAAAATATATCTTTCCTCCTGTTCTTATCACTTTATCCGGCTTATCATTATTTCAGATGGACCAAGATGGGGAGGAAACCGAAGAAAACGCTGAATCTCGAAACGATAAATCAAGACAGAGAACAAGTAAAAGAAAACGTGATCTTTTATCGGACTTGCAGATATGGGGGTGGCACAGTAAAAGGAAATATGCCAAGAAGAGTAAAACTGAGAAGGATTTCACAATAGAAGATGCTCTGACTAGGATAATTCCTTCTTATTTGCTGTAATGTCCTAGCTCTCAATAATTTGACAAATAATAATAATAATATTTTTTAGACCTAATGGGTTATCAGAAGAAAAATATAATCCATGTGAGGATTCAATGAATACCATGGAACTATATCGCTTGCATGTAGAAGACAACCAAATGCCTATACCATCGCCAACACACTCTCCAAAATCTGTTGAAAGGTATAAGTATATCTAAGTGTGTGCCAATAACTTAACCATTATTTTCTAGTGTAAATCAATATTTTGGAACAGAATTAGAAAAGGAAGACGTGCAAACATTTTGGACACAAAACTTTGTTTGCTGTGATGCAGTGAATTTAATTGATGCATATGTAAACGCCCTGGCGATAAGATGGAAGCTACACTGGCCGAAGGAATTAGTGCCAATCTATGTTGAAGCCTATAATATGTTCAGGTAAAAAAACTTCTTCAAATACTTATTATATCTATAATTTATTTATTATTGCGGGTTTCAGGGAACATTTTAGCCATCCAAATTTATACAGTACAGAATCTGTTACATTTGAAATGTTACGCATAGATGCCTTGGCAACACTCTTATATGGAGAGTTAACCACATTTGATAATAACCAGTAAGTTTTTTTTTTAAGTGCTATTACTTTATTAAGAGTTTGTTTTCAGGCACAAAAGTAAAAATGAAAATAAAATCCATCCGGCTTCAATAGTGCAACTGCAATTTTTAAGCGCATGGGAAAATAAATGGGAGGATGAACATGCTGAATTTTTTATCAGGGTTCATTGGCTAAGAGCACATTTGTTTCGTCAGGATGGTCAAAACGCTCTGGCGATTTCCGCCTTTCAGTTGGTTCAAGAAAATTTACTGGAACAAGAAACTAAATTAAACAATCATAAGTACCAAATTATTTTGTACAATTGCAGCAAAAATAGTATAATATCTAAAAGGATGGTTGCAGCACTTTTAAAACATTTGGAAATGTAAGTTCTCTTGTAATTTCAGTGTTTACTTGTAATATTTTTTAATTGTATTTTTACAGGATTGATTCTCTAAGCCGTTTGGAAGAGTTATATAACTCTCAAAAGTACATGGAAGTTGCAGAAGTGTTGAAAATTACCTTCTCTACGTCACATCAAGTAACGTGTGGTCGAATCGGCAGGCCAGCCCAATTGGGCATGTTGCTTCACTCCCTTTGGTACACCAACAAGCCTGAATGTTTTGTTTGGACCGAGGAATGCTTATATGAATCTGTTGATAATTACATTCGGCCTAAAAAAGATCATGATAAATGGGAAATGTTGGTGGATAAATGTTTGCTATTTTTATTTGAACTTGTCAAATTGGAAACAATTTGTGTCAGTAAGTAACGTTTTTATATTTATAAATTAAAAAATATACCTTGTGTAAGTACTTTAATTTTCCTTTTTTTAGTCGATAATCTACCTGAAGAAAAGCGTATTCGTTTAGTCGGAACGTTGTGTAGAATATGTTGCAAGCAAATAAATATGGAAAACTCTGCGAATATCCCCCTTGGCACTATATTACCATGGATTATGTTGCATTATGTACTCTTGCGCGAAGAGCAAAGAAAGCAAGCTAAACGAAAAGTTAGTCATATCAAAAAAGACACAGAAAACGAAGAAAGTACTTCAACTGAAGAGGAAGTTCCTCCTTCTGTAGCAGTTTTATTTTCAGGCCATGAATTTTTAGGTAATTTATTTTAATGTCAATTTTAATCAATTATTTATTTTGTATATTTTAGGTCCAAAAGGTTGGTGCCTTACAGGGCAAGGACAACTATTACATTTTATAGTAGACACAGTCTTGGACAAATTAGATACCCCTGTTTTTGAGCCACTTCGTGATAAACTGGATATACATTTAGAACAGGCATTCTTCTGTCTGTATCAGCACCCAAGCAAAAAGAACAAGATATCGAGGCATCTAGCTGACCACAACGTCAATCCCCTGCCTCTAACTTGGGAAAGAGCACAGCAAATTTATGAATTCTTTTGCCCTTGTGCATTGCCTGAATTCGATTCGTACAAATCTATATCTATTTCATCGGAATTGGAACAACTACTTCAGAGAATCACTTCGCTAGTACCCACGGAAATGGACCCACAACCACTTTTACCGCAAATATTAGATTATATTAGCGGCAATAGTGAAGAATTACCAGAGCCAATCGAGTTTGCCCCTAAGACTCGCTCCATGTATTATTTGCTTGGTGATTACTACTTCAAGCAAAGTGAAGTAAAGAAAAGCACCAAATATTTCCAACTAGATATGTGCATTAACCCATGGAGATTGGATTCTTGGGCTTGCATGGCTTTAGGAACCGCAAGTCAACTCGAACAAAAACTTACGTATTGTGAAAAATTTAAATCTGAGAATGAATTTCTGGATAAAGCAAACAGTGCCAAGATATGTTTTCGAAAAGCTTTAAGTTTAGCTAACGACCATGTAACATTATGGATTGAGTTTGGATCATTTGAGTACATGGTACATTCCTACTGTTCAAGGCTGCTAAAGTATGAGTCAGAAACATTCAGCATGGAAAAGTATGACCAACATTATTTGCATGTGCTTTGGGTTTAATTTATTTTATCTTCTAGGTTCGATGCATTAGAAAGCACAAAAGAAAGCTACTTGAAAAGTTCCGAGAAAAGTTTCACTAGGGCTCTAGAGTTGTATAATCCAGAACAAAGTGAAGCTGATGAAAGATGGTTGTACCATTACATGCTTGCTAAAATATCTGAAAAATGCCAGAAAGAGCCTAGGGATTACTTAGAACATTATATAACTGTAAGTTTTTATCATATAAAGTGTTTTTTTTTTATTTGGTTGTTAATTTTTTGTTATGCAGGCAGTAGGACTTTTGCAAGAAAATAATGCTACCTACCCCGAAAAAATTAACTACAATAACCCTCCTCAGTTATCCGTTGAAGCTTTAGAAGTTCATTATAGAATTAATGCGTCAATATTAAAGTACATGGAGTTACATGAAGGAAAAGAAATACCAAACACTTTAGGTAAAATGTTTAGAAAATGTCTTGATACCGCAGCTTTTCCGAAACATGGTGAAACGAAAAAGGTAGAAAAAACTGAAAAACCAGATAAAACGGAGACTATCGCAGAATCTGAAAATAAAGCGCCATCAAAAGAGGAAGTATGTGCAACAGAATCAAAGAACGAAAATAAGGAACCACAAAAAGTTTTGCAATTGAAAACAGATGAAGATTCAGAAAAAACTAAACTTCTAATGCTAAAAGATGAAGAAATTTCATCAGAGATAAAAAATTGCGTTGAAGACCTTGTGAAAGAGATAGAAAAGATGGATCAAAACAAATCTGAAGAAGTCCAAGAAACTCAAACAGAAAAACAACCAGAAGGAAGCGAAGTTGCCGAAGTGATTATTCTTTCTGATTCTGATGAGAGCGTTGCAATAGAAAAAGAAAAGGGTAAGAAACGAAATATAAAATTTGACTTTTTTAATAAACTTTCAATCACAGATCCTCTTGGCTCTCCAATCAAGGAAAACCAACCTGATAAAGTTATTAATGTTCAAGATATAATGGACCAAATGATGAAAGAAACTATGGATAAACAAGAACTGGTGAGTGAAGATACTGACATGGAAGTAGATGCAGCTGAAGTTGTGGTTGATGATGAAGATTTAAATACTAATGAGAAGCCCCAAGTACCAGAACAAGTTAAAAATGTTGAAACAGAAATAGCTGTAACAAAAGATGGGGAAAATACCAGGGTATGCCATTTAAATTTTTTTTTAATATTAAAGTATTGTTCATCATTTTTTTCACAGAAATCTACAGAGGAATCAACAAGCAGCTCCAGTTCTTCAAGTGACAGTTCAAGTTCAGACTCTGATAGCGATGATTCCAGCAGTTCTTCGTCCAGCTCTTTATCAGATGTGAGTTCTGGGAATTTATCGGACTCAGAGGTTCTGTACATAATTGATCGCTGCGTAGTAGGTAGGTTAAAAAAGAAAAAAAAACGATTTTACATAATTAATTATTTTTAATCTTAGGGCTGGAGCACTGTATACGTAGATTACCTCAAAATTATAAAGCCATGTACAGGCTGTCCCATCTATATTTCCACCATGCAAAAAAGAAAGATTTAAATAGAAGTAAACAACTTTTCTTAGGCGAATATGAGTGCAAAAATAAAGTCACTGTAACAGGTTTATTTTCTGATAGAAAACCATCAAATTTTTTTAATGGTGTATGGAGAATTCCCTCTAGTGAAATTGATAGACCCGGTTCACTTGCAGCACATATGGGTCGTTGTGTTACTCTTTTGTTGCAGATTTTGCGAGCCACGAATGACCACAAGACTTTGTTTGATCTGTGTTTGCAACTTAGGCGCCAGCCAGACGCAGATAAAGTTTACATAAGGCACTCAGAAAGAGAACAACTTGCAGAGCAGGCTCTGTCCCTATGCATCCAAACTTTAAGGGTACAAATTAAAAACACAACTACCCCGACAGGCTACACAAAATTACTAGGGGAAATCTTCAAAGCTTACCAAAGAAGCCAAAAAAGTTTGCCCCAAAAAGAAAGTGTTTTTTCAGGAATGCTTTGTGAAGTTTATAAGAAATTTATTGGAGAAAAACTAGCGGACAATGCAAATGTGTTAGAATTAGCTGTTAAGTACTGCCAACAAAATAGATCAGTTGAAAAATTGAAGAGGCAGCAGACTCCTAATGTTTTACCAAGAAATTCGATGCTCTCAACTACAGTATGTTGCAAATTGTTGAATCTAATTAGTTTTTTTTTACATTATTTTCTATTTCAGCCTCCCGTTCTACCATCGCCATCCACACAAACCTTGACTCCAAAGAGGCCAGGTTTGGGACGACCAAGAGGTAGACCCCCAGGTCCAAAATCTTTGTCAGGTCAAACTAAATCAACAAGAGGAAGAAGTCCATTAACTGCTTCCAATAATCCTTTCTGGGGTTCTAGTATGTTCGATCAAAAATCTACCTATGATTATTTGAGGCAGTATCAAGAACACGTGATTAGGCAATATAATCAAACTTTAACGCTAACACAAATGGCACAACTTATTTCGAATCAATTTACTTCAACATCAACATCTAGTAATATGATGAATCCAGCTGCACTTCTACAAGCAATGCAACAATTAAGTTCTGGAATGCAATCTGTGCCCACAAGTCAATTTAATCAAAGCTTGAGTATGTTAAACCCAAGTTTATTAAAAAAATTAACTGAACAAATGAGTGTGCCTAATTTGCCGAGTCCAACTACAACACAAATGTCTACATTGACTCCAGAACAGATTAGACAAATTGCTGCAATTATGCAAACTACAAAACCTAGTAGCAGTAGAAACTACAGTTCTGGAAAGTCTTCGGCTAAATCTTCTATGACATACACTCAAGCAAGTACTTCGAAAACTATAACCACAGGGAGTTTCAAGAACACAAGTGAGAGCACTAAGACAAAAACTAAAGAATCCGTGAAATCTATTTATCAGCCAAGCAAGGTAAGCTGCAGACTGAATTGTCTATTTTAAGAAGTTTATTAGTGAATATTAACTAGATTTTTTTAAAAATAGGATTTACAAATAATTCCAACAAATCCACAAGTTCCATCACAACAAGATTTAGATAAAGCAGCACAACTAATGAAGGAAAGACCCAATATATCTATAACTCCCGTTACTCAGACTGTTACAACTAGTCCCCCAAAACAAATATCCAACCCACCAACCAAATCTACAAATGTAATGCAACCCTCATTAAAATCTGCCACTATAACTCAGTCTAACCCATCAAAACTTAGTTTATCGCAATCTGCAAATCCAAAATCTGCTAGCTTAATCCATACAAGCCCTCCAAAACCCACGAGTCAACCTAGCCCACCTAAATACACGTCAGTGTTACCATCAACGAAAGTCTCTGAAGTGAACACTTCATTTTTAAGACCATCACCTTTGGCCAGTCCTGTGTCTTCTAAATCTTTACCAAGCACTCCTCCTCCTCAAAAACATAGTTCTGTGCCCACTAAAGTTTCCACAATTGTTACTAACCCTAGTTTGCATGTTAACCCTCATATCTCAAAATCTTTGAGCAATACCCCACCTTTACATAAATCTATTTCACCATCAAATTCACCTAGCCTTAACATCAATGTTTCTAAAACAAATCCACATATGACATCAAAAATATCTCCTCCTTCCATGCCAGTTCCTTCAGCACACTCCAAGAGTTCAACTTCAACATCAGTGTTTACCAACGTTCCAGGCATTAGTAGTCTTCCAATGAAACCCATAGGAACTCCAACATCTGGAAGTCCGACAAAGACCCTTCAAGAAAAATTGGCCGACAAAAGAAAGCAAGCTATGGGAAAAGATTTATCAAAATCCTATGATATCGAACACATTAATGAAAAAACCAACCCTAATCCTACTGATTTTCTCAAAAGTTTAGGCTCGAGAGGCCTTCCTAGCTCCATCAGTGTTATACCAACATTCCCATCGGACAGTAGTATTTCCGTAACAAAAGTAAGCGAGTTGAAAACTTGAAAAAGTGTGATATTCATGCAATATTTTTACAGCTTTCCACCAACAAACCCAAAGAAAAACCTTCGGTTAATGTTTATTCACTTTCTTCGTCTTCGAAAACTCCAGAAATTAGCAGTGGTATTGATTTGACATCAAGAATGCCGATAATAACTCCGAAACCTCCTGAGAAACTTATGGAGCGTAAGGAATCTTCGGATGATGATGTCATAATAATTGAATAGAATTATATTTTTATTTGTGTGTAACTGTAGAATGTAAGTGTAATTATTTATATTTCAAATATATTTCTTTAATGGCATTTTTTAATTACTTTTATACAAAAATTCAGAATTATAAATAAAATTTTATTCATAACAATAAAATATAAATAAAAAAATTCTATTCGGGTATCAAACAATATAGAAATCTGTTATCATTTGATTCTGATTTAACAACTTGTATCGTTTCATATTGTATTTGTATAGAAGGCGCTCCTGCTGAGTGTGTGCTTTTTTCCTGTGAAGGAATATGTAGCTTATCAAAATGTTTCTCGTTTTGGCAGTTGTAGTTATCTTCGTTATGAGATTTGGTGTGAACCATCAAACTGTACGCTGAGGTGAATTCTTTTTTGCAAGTAACACAGACATGCTTTTTCGCTTTTTTGCTCTTTTTGACTTCAGAATGTTTCCGATAGTGCACTGTGAACTCCGAGTTGGTGGCAAATTGCTTTCCACATTGATCGCACACGAAAGCTTTTTCACCCGTGTGATTTCTGGAATGATGAACCAAAGAAACTTTCTCCGCAAACCTACAACAAATATTTAAATTAAAAGAAAAGATTGAATGGTTTACTTTACCTTTTGGGGCAATATTCACACACATATGGTTTCTCACCGGAATGACTTCTTAAATGTTTATCTAACGTAGAAGACTGACTAAAGGCCTTTCCACATTCCCGACACTGATAAGGTTTCTCGCCAGTATGAACTCTTATATGTTTCGTCAAATTAATCTTTTGTGCAAAGGTTTTCCTTAAAAAATGCAACATAAACAAATAGCTTGCATTTTATTGTAAATAACAATGCAGCTTACCCGCAATAGTAGCACTTAAAAGGTCTTATTCCAGAATGTGTTAAATTATGGGCTTTCAGCGAACGAGGATCAGCAAATGACTTGCCGCAATTTGAACACAATAAAGGGCGCTCTCCTGTGTGTTTTCGCATATGAACTTTGAGATAAAATGGTTCTGAAAAACTGAAATAAATAATGATTTTATTTTTTTGTGTAAATATGAGCAAAAAATGCAATTCAATTTCTGGCAAAAAGGATTTACCCCTGGCCGCATTCCTCACAAAAGTGTCTTTTTTCTCTGGTCTTTCCTTCGTGAATCCGAGAATGTTTTGTAAGAGCATTTGATTCAGCAAATCCTTTCCCGCACTTTTGACACACATGGGGCTTATAAATCATATGAATCTTAATATGACGTCCTAGCATTTGCCTATCTATAATTAAAAATATGATTTACAAGATAACTAATTTTTTTTAAGTTACTTCTTACTTGCGAATCTTTTTTGGCATTGCGTACATATGAAATCCCCATTTTTTGCATGCGTAGATTTATGAAGGTCTAAATCGAAAACAAACTTAAACGATTGTGTGCATTCCTCGCACTGGAATTGCAAGGGTGGTGGTAGCTTTTCACTTAAAAATGCTGTGAAATCTTCAGGTATATCTTCAATGTCTGACCTAAATAAAAATAATGGTTTGAAATAAATTAAAATTGTGTTTAAGCTACTTACTCGTCTTTTTCTTTATCGGGTAGTATTGAATCAGCAGCGATTATACATTCATTTGTCTCATCATCTTTGTAAACTTTTTCTTGAATTTCCAAATAATCTTCAGCTGTAAATAGCAAGGCTAAGTAATTCACATTTAATCAATTTTGGAATGCTTACTTGAATAATTTCTTTTGAAATCATCGTTGCTATTTTCACTAATAGGTTCCCTGTGAGTGTTTAAGTGTGATAAATATTCTGATTCAATGATAAATTTTTTGGGACATTCATCGCATGTGAAAATTTCTGCAGCTGTTTCGATTTTATATTCTGTTGGTTTTTGAGTCTAAAATCAAAGACTCACATACAGACAAAGGGTTATTACCACATTGTAATCATGGTACGTGGAAATCATGCTCAATATCCTTTAAACAGAACATTCTCTATATTTTTGGATTTGGTAATTAATTTTTTGAAAAACTATAAAATTTGTTTTAGATTCAAGTGATATTCTAAAAACATACAAGTGTACACTTTATTAGAAGTCAACTTGTTTATTATATATGGAAGAGAGTAAAGCGAAATATTTTTAGAAATTTTGGAAAATTAAAAATACATTTTTGGAAATTTAAAATAAAGTTAAAAAATAATTAAGAAATTTAACCATAGAATTCAAAAATGATTAAAAT
>JAUIMW010001496.1:0-12426 GCA_033557785.1 Enochrus cinctus
TATTTTTTAAAGAAAGACAACCACTCGATAAACTATGTTCTTCTTTTTGGTTGGCAAAGCTTTAAAAAATAAAAAGTGAACAACATTTTTCAGTACAATCAGAAGTACGTAGATGACAATGTACCTGGGGGACATTCCATGTCTCCAAAACCCCTTGATGAACCTTCTTTAATAAATAAAAGCTGTTTAATATCTCTTTTTTAATATTAAGTAAAAAACAACATAAAAAACGGCCACCAGGGGATCTGAGGAATATAGAATATCCTCCAGGTATACTGTCATCTACGTACTTCTAATATAGATAGATTAGATTTTTATTTACTCTAAGCATTAAAAAGAGGACCACTACAATCCATGGGCTTTTGTTATGCATCTCTATATTAGACAGTGCACTCCACCTCTCCTGCAAACTATTTTTTCCTTATTATAACTAAGAATTGAAGGTGTTATCAACGTTATTGAAAACAAATGCAAATACACAGCAGTGCACCTGGAGGACATTTCATGTTCTTCAAACTTTTAAGTGATCTTTATTTTTTAAATCAATAAACTTCTCTGTATTGGAATAGAGCAGAAAGACAATGTTCTCCAAGTGCTTCGAAAACTACGCTTTCCTTAATAGGCTAAACTTTTAGCAAAAAAGTACTAACTAAACTAACTACTAAGAAGATATTTTTCAAAGAACCTGGGGAACATTTCTTGCCCCCTCCCTAGATCCCTTGGTGAATAATATTCATCGATTTTTAATTATAAAAAAAGAATAAAGAATTTTAAAAGAAGGTCGTCTGGAGACAGGGAATGTCCACCAGGTATTCAGCAAACTACATTCTTCTTATTAGTGATGAAAACTTTGAAAAAGATTACCTGGTGGTTCTTTATTTATGTTATTTTTTTTCTATATTTCAATAGATGACTTTTAGATTCTTCCTGTCGTTTGATAACAGATAAATAAATGAAAAGTAATCAAGATTGTAAGAGAAATATTAATGAAATTAGATCATTTAGATTATTTTATTTTACATATTTTTTTATAACATATTTTTTGGTTAAAGGAAGCTTATTAATAATTCCATTTAAAATATTTTCGATTAATTTTAATAAAGAGATGTTTTCTGACTTTTGAAAAATAAAACAAGTGTACTGTCGTCTCTGTAGAACACATTGACATCAATACACCTCCATGTCTTCACAGAACCTTGGTGATCCTTCTGTAATAATTAAATGTTACTTAATATCATGGAATGTCCTTCAGATACACTGTCATCTACATACTTCTAATTGTACTAAAAAACGTCAATAACATTACGAATTTTTTTAAGTTTTACAAACCAACAAGAAGAACATAATTTGTCGTGTGCTTGGAGGACATTCCATGTCCCCCAAACCCCCTGGTGCTCCTTCTTTTACTTTGTTTTCTACTCTTTTTAATACAGGAATTTTAACTTACAAATAACAATAAAAGAAATACCACCAGGGGGTCTGGGGTTCTCCAAGTAGACTGCCCTTTATGCTTCTTAATGTATCGAACAAATATCGATAACAATCTTTATTTTTTACGTTGTTTTTTTTACTTCATTCCAGCAAATGAATTTTTATTTACTTTGAATAATAAAAACAGAAACACCAAAGGAGTCTGGAGGACATAAAATGTCCTCCAGGTACAAAACAAACAATGTTCTTCTTATTGATTGAAAAAACTTAATAAAATAAAGAGTGTTATCGATGTTTTTCAACACAATTCCATGTTCTCCAGACTCTCTGATACCACTTCTTTTACACATTTTTCTATTTTTTTTCAATACAGGAATTTTAACTTATAGATAATAATGAAAGAAAGACCAACAAGAGATCTAAGGGACATAGAATGTCCTCCAGGTGCACTGCCATTTATATACTTCTAAATGTATTGAAAAAACATCGATAACATTCTTTATTTTTTAAAGTTTAACCAGCGAATAAGAAGAGTGTAGTTTGCAGAGAACCTGAAGGACATTTCTTGTTCTTCAAACTCCCTAGTGGTTCTTCTTTTATGTTTTCATTTAAACTGTTTTCTAATAGCTGGATTTTTATTGACTTTTAACAATAAAAAGATGGCCACCAGGAGATCTAGGGGACATGGAATGTCCTCCAGATCTTTTTTTTATCTTCTTTAGCTACCTTTCATTTATTTATCTTTTATCAATACATAGAAAAAATATAGGAGTACCTAGAGGACATTATATGTCCTCTAGACACCTTCGTGTTGTTTTTTCTATTCTAATACAATGGTATTCACTTGCTTGAATGATAAAAAGAAAGATGACCAGGGGGTATGGGGAACATGGAATGTTCCCCAGGTATTCTGTTATTTACACACTCCTAATTTATGTTAACAATATTAATTACTTTTAATTTACTTATTTATTATCAATAAACAAAAAAAAAATGTAAGAACCTGAGTACTTGGAGGACATTGTATGTCTTTTAGACATCTGGTGGTCCTTCTTTTTTGATATTTTTAATGTATTTTTATAAAATAGAGTTAACTTGCTTGAAACAATAAAAAGAAATAGTACCAGAGGACATAGAATGTATAAGAATTAAGGAAAAAACGACATAAAAAGGACTACCTGGAGGACATGAGATGTTCTCCATTTATTCGACAAACTATGTTCTTCTTATTAATAGATAAAACTTTAAAAAATAAAGAGTGCCATCAACTTTTTTCGAAGCAATTAGAAGTACGTAGATGATAGTATACCTGGAGGATATTCCATGTCACCTACACTACCCGGTGGTCCTTTTTTTGTCTTTAAAAGTCAATAAACATCCATCTATTGAAATAAATTTCAAAAGAACATAAAAAAGAGGCAACAGGAAGTCTGGGGGACATGGAATGTCCTCGAGATACACTACCAATAAGAAAAGTAGAATTTTGTTGTGCACCTGGAGGACATTCCATGGGTTTCAAACCCCTTAGCGATCTTCTTTTTATCGATTTTTTCTAGTATATTGATATTTAACCAACTTATTAGAAGAATGAAGTTTGTATTGTCTCTAGAAAACATTTCACATCTAACAGACTCTCTGTTGATGCTTCTTTTATAATTAAAAATCAGTAAACATTTCTCTATTGGAAACACACACGACATACTGTGGTTTTTTATAGATTGGCAAAACTTTAAAAAATAAAAAGTGTTATCAACGTTTTTAAAAACAATGGAAAGTACGTAGATGACAGTGCACCTGGAGGACATTCCATGTCTCTGAGTCTTCTTTTAAGTATTTTTTTTAAATATATTCCAATAGATAGATTTTTATTGACTTGCAACGATAAAAAGAGAACCTTCAACAGATCTGGGAAGCATAGAATGTCCTCCAGGTGCACAATAAACTATACTCTTCTTATTGGTTAGTATAATTTAAAAAAATAAAGAGTGTTGTCAAAGTCTTTCAATACAATTAGAAGTGCGCAGATAACAGTATACTTGAAAGACATGTCATAGCCCCCAGACCCTCTGGTGGTCCTTCTTTAATAAATAAAAGTCACGTATTACATCTTTTAGGATTAAGTGGAAACACAACATAAAAAGAGGACCACCAAAAGATCTGGAGAACATGGAATATCCTCCAGGTGCAAGACAAACTATATACATCCTATTGATTGGTAAAACTTAAAAAAACAAAGAATGTTATTAACATTTTTCAATACAATTACAAGTAGGTAGAAAACAATACACCTGGAGGACATTTCATGTCCTCCAAACTCCCTGGTGACCTTTTTTTTAAGTTGTTTTTTTTACTTAAATCAAATAGAGATGTTTTAAGTAAACTTCTATTTATTAAAGAAGGACCTCCAGGGATTTGGAGAACATGAAATGTCTTCTAGGTGCACGACAAACTATATTTCTTTTATTGATTGGGGGTCTGGGGGACATGGAATGTCCTCCAGGTGTATTGTTTTTTATTTTTTAAAGTATTACGGGACTTTTATTTATTAAAGAAGGACCATCAGAGGGCCTAAAGAACATGGAATGTCCTCCAAGTGTAATGTCATCTATTTACTTTTAATCATGATAGAAAACATTGAAAACTTTTCATTTTTTTAAGTTTTATCAATTAATAAAAAGAATATAGTTTGTCGTTTATCTGGAAGACATTCCATGTCCTGCAAGCCCCCTGGTGGTCCTTTTTTTCTGTTTTTTTTTAATTTATTCTAATAGATAAATTTTATTTGCTTTTAAAGACAAAAAGGGCACCACCAGGGGATCTGGGGGACATGGAATGTCCACCAGGTACACCACAAACTATGTTTTTCTTATTGGTTGGCTAAACCTTAAAAAATAAAGAGTCTTATCAACGTTTTTCAAAGCAATTGGAAGTACGTAGATGACAGTGTACCTGGAGGACATTCCATGTCCCTCAGATCCCCTGGTGGTTCTTCTTTTATGTTTTTTTTTTTAATTATTCTAATAGATGGATTTTTATTAACTTTTAACGATAAAAAGAAGATCACCAGGGGGTCTGGGGGACATGGAATGTCCTCCAGGTACACGACAAACTATGTTCTTCTTATTAGTTGGTAAAACTTAAAAAAATTAAGAGTGTTATCGACGTTTTTCAATACAACTAGAAGTACGTAGATTACAGTATACCTTTCTTATCCCCCAGACCCCTGGTGGTTTTTCTTTTATGTATTTTTTAAATTTATTTCAAAAGATGAATTTTTATTGGCTTTAAAAGATAAAAAGAGGACCACCAGGAAGTCTGGGGAACATGGAAGGTCCTCCAGGTACACAACAAACTACGTTCTTCTTATTGATTGATAAAACTTAAAAAAATAAAGAAAGTTAACAACGTTTTTCAAAGCAATTAGAAATACGTAGATGACAGTGTACCTAGAGGATATTCCATGTCCCTCAGACCTCCTGGTTGTTCTTCTTTTATGTTTTTTTTTAAATTTATTTCTATAGATGGATTTTCATTGACTTTCAAAACAACGCTTTTCAATACAATTAGAAGTACGTACATCACACTATACCTGAAGGACATTTTATGTCCCCCAGACCCCCTGGTGCTCCTCCTTTTATTATTTAAAGTAAATAAAAGTCAATCTGCTGCAATAAAATAAAAAAATAACGTAAAGAAGGGCCACCAGGGGGTCTGGGGGACATGGAATGTCCTCCAGGTACTCAACAAACAACGTTCTTTTTCTTGGTGCTTAAACTCTAAAAAACAAAGAGTGGTATGAACGTTTCATAATACAATTAAAAATACGTAGACTGCAGAATACCTGGAGGATATTCCATGTCCCCCAGACCCCCTGGTGGTCCTTTTTTTATTATTTAAAATTAATAAAAATCAATCTGTTGCGATAAAATAATAAAAATACGTAAAAGAAGAGCCACCAGGGGGTCTGGGGGACATAGAATGTCTTCCAGGTACTCGACAAACAGCATTCTTTTTCTTAGAACTTAAACATTGAAAAACAAAGAGTGTTATCAACATTTTTTGGTACAATTAAAAGTACGTAGATTGCAGTATACCTGGAGAACACTTAATGTCCCCCAGACCTCCTGGTGCTCCTTCTTTTATTATTTAAAGTAAATAAAAATCAATCTGTTGCAATAAAATAAGAAAACAATGTAAAAAAAAGACCACCGGATAGTTTGGTGGACCACCATCAACGTTTATCTGATTGATATTTAAATATCTCTTTAATATTTTTATTTGTTTGAGTTTAATTTTAACCATTCGATAATAAGGAGATAATTAGTATCCAAAAGAAGTAAAAAGTGTAGGTAAAAGTACATTAATAGCAAAACACCTGGAGGATTTTCAATGTTCTCCAGACCCCCTGGTGGCCCTTCTTTCATTTGAAAAATCAGTAAACATCCCTTCATTGAAGTATAATAAAAACAGCACTTAAAAGTGACCATCAGGGGGTCTGGGGAACATGGAATGTCCTCCAGGTGTACCACCATCAACGTACTTCTGATTGATGTTTAAAGATCTCTATAATACTTTTATTTGTTTGAGTTTAACTCTAATCATTCGATAATAAGAAAAAAAAGAAGATAAATAGTTACTAAGAGAAGTAAAGAAGTGTAGATAGGAGTAGATTGATAATATTGCATCTGGAGGACATTCCATGACTCCTAGACTCTTTAGCAGCCCTCCTTTTGTTTGGAAAAATCAGAAAACATCTCTTTGTTGAAGCAGAATAAAAACAACACCATGGGTCTGAGCGACATGGAATGTCCTCCAGATTTACAACGAATTATATTCTTCTTATTGATTGGTAAAATTAAGAGTGTTATCAATTAGAATTACGTAGATGACAGTGTCCATAAAAAACATTCCATGTTTCTCAAACCCTCTGGTGATCCTTCTTTAATAAGTTAAAGTCATTTAATACATCTGTATTAGAATTAAACGAAAAAATAACATAAAAAAGACTACTATCTGGGGGACGTGGAATGTCCTTCAGGTACAAGAATGGTTTCCAAATAACCATCTGTAAGAAGTGTATACGCAAATATGAATGTCCTTTAGGTGAAATGTCATCTTTGTACTCAGCAAGAGAAACTTAGATGATAGATTCTACTAAGCAGAGTGGTACATCTACATGCTCCTTATTTCTAACAATTTCCAAATATTAAAGTAGACCGCCAAGGGATCTGGCAGACATGGAATGTCCTTCAGATATGTAACAAACTATGTTCTTCTTATAGGTTGGCAACACCATGGGTTGAGAGACATAGAGTATCCTCCAGATACACTGTCATCTACGTATTTCTAATTGTATTGAACAAACGTCGATAACATTCTTTATGTTTTAAAGTTTTACCAGTTAATAAGAAGAATATAGTTTGTCATGCACCTGGAGGACATTCCATGTCCCCCAGACCCCCCTTCTTTAATAAATAGAAGTTCACTTAATACACCTCTTTTAGAATTAAGTGGTAACACAACATTAAAAAGATCATCAGGAGGTCTGAGAGACATGGAATGTCCTCCGTCGTCTACGTACTTTTAATTGTATTGAAAAACATTGTTAACATTCTTTATTTATTAAAATCTTACCAATCAATAAGAGTTTGTCGCACACCTGGAGGGCATTCCATGTCCCCCAGACACCCTGGTGGTCCTTCTTTAATAAATAGAATTTCACTTAATACACCTCTATTTGATTTAGTAGCCAAGAGAAGTAAAGAAGTACAAGTTAAAGTACATTAATAGTAGAACACCTGGAGGACATTCCATATCCCCCAGCCCCCTGGTGACCCTTCTTCTATTTAGAAAAAGAAGCAAACGTCCCTTTATTGACGTAAAATAAAAATAACACTTAAGAGTAACCACCAGAAGGTCTGGGAGGTATGGAATGTCCACCAGGTGCACCACCACCAACATACTCTTGATTGATATTTAAATATCTCTTTAATACTTTTATTTGTTTGAGTTTAACTTTAACCATTCGATAATAAGAAGATACTTAGTAACCAAGAGAATTAAGAAAGTGTAAGTTGAAGTACATTAATAGCAGAACACCTGGAGGACATTCCATGTCCTCCAGACCCCCTGGTAGCCCTTCTTCTATTTAGAAAAATCAGCCTTTTATTGAAGTAAAATAAAAACTAAACTAAAAGGAAGTCTGGGGGACAATCAATGTATTTGTGATTGATATTTAAAAATCTCTTTAATACTTCTATTTGTTTAAGTTTGTTTAAGTTTAATCGCTCAATAAAGAGAAGATAAATAGCTACCAAGAGAAATAAAGAAGTATAGATAGGAGACCATTAATAGTAGAACACCTGGAGGACATTTCATGTCCTCCAGATCCACTGGTGGCTCTTGTTTCATTTGGAAAAATCCAAACGCTCTTTTTATTAGCTGGTAAAACTTTAAAAAATAAAGAATGTTAATAACATTTTTCAATACAATTAGAAGTACGTAGATTACGGAGTACCTATAGGTCATTCCATTTTTTTATGTTGATTCATTTAATTCTATTTATTAAAGATCTGTTCATTGATAAGAAAGTTGTTATCATTAATTAAGAGTATGTACATAACGAATTACCTTTTTATTGTTTAAATAATATTAAGATATAATAAAAACAATATATATATGAAAGTATCAAGTAAACGACAGCGTTGAACCTCTGATGGTCCTTTTTTTTTGCTTTTACTTATTTTTAATTATAAAAGGTAGTCAAGAAGACATAACATTTCCTCCAGGTACTCTACGAACTAAATTCTTGTTATTAGTGATGAAACTTCAAAAAATAAAAATTGTTTTAAACGTGTTTGCACAAAATAAATGTAGATGAAATGTAGGGAAAATCTGGTGATCTTTTGCATTGTTTTCTTATTTATTTCAATATATACATAAAGACTTAATAAAAAATAAATAAATAAATAAATAGAATATGGACCTCTGAGAATTATAATAAATTAAATATTGTTTATTATAAAGGTTTTCAATATTAAGTTCAAGATCATCTATACCATCTAGACTCTCTTCTGAGTTGACTATTTTTATTATTTAGATCATTTTATTTTACATAACTCATCTCGCTTCTCTCTCTCCTTCTTTAGTATTATATATTTATATAATATATATTTTTTAATTTTGTTTAAAAATAAGCCAGGAAGGCATAAAATATCTTCCAGATGATTGATTTAGTTTAACCAATCAATAAGAAAAACATAGTTTGTTGTGTACCTGGAGGACATTCCATGTCCTCTAGACTATTAGTTATCTTTTTTATGTTGTTTTTTACTTAATTCTAATAAATAGATATTATGTAATTTATTTATATAAGAAAGTCCACCTGGGAGTCTGGGGGACATGGAATCTACGACTATTTATTTGTATTGAAAAACATCGATAACACTCTTTATTTTTTAAAGTTTTACCAATGAATGAGAAGAACATAGTTTGTTGTATACCTGGAGGACATTCCATGTCCCCCAGACCCCCTAGTGCTTCTTCTTTTACGCTGTTTTTTACTCTTTTTCAATACAGGAATTTTAATTTATAGATAACAATGAAAGAATTCCTGTATTAAAAAAGAGTAGAAGATAACGTAAAAGAAGAAGCACCAGGGGATCTGTGGGACATGGAATGTCCTGCAGGTACACTATTATCTACGTACTTCTAATTACTTTGAAAAATGTTGATAACATTCTTTATTTTTTCTAAGTTTTTATTAACCAATAAGAAGAACATAGTTTGTTGTGTACCTGAGCACCTGGTGCTCCTTCTTTTACGTTGTTTTCTATTTTTTTTTAATACAAGAACTTTAATTTATAGATAACAACAAAAGAATGATCATAAGAGGGTTTGGAGAACATGGAATGTCCTGCAGATACACTGTCATTTATGTACTTCTACATGGATTGAACAAATATCGGCAATTCTCTTTATTTTTAATGTTTAATCACATAATAAAAACAAAGTAGTTTGCAAAGAACCTGGAGGACATTCCATGTTCTCCAGATCCCCTGGTGGTTCTTTCTTTACATTGATTTCTACTCTTTTTCAATACAGGAATTTTAACTTATATATAACAATGAAATAAAAACCATCATAGTTTACATTCTATCCCCTGATGGTTATTATTTCATTGTTATATATAAGTGAAAATCCTTGTATTGAAAAAAAGTAGAAAACATTGTAAAAGAAGGAGCACCAGGGGTCTGGAGGACGTGAAATGTCCTCCAGGTACACTGTCATCTACGTACTTCTAATTACTTTAAAAACCGTTGATAACACTCTTTATTTCTTAAAGTTTTACCAACCATTAAAAAGAACATAGTTTGTTGTGTACCTGGAGAACATTCCATGTCTCCCAGACCTTCTCGTAGTTCTTCTTTTTTTTTAAATTTTATTCCAACAGATAGATTTTTATTAATTTTAGCAATAAAACAAGGACCACTAGTGGATCTGGGGGACATGGAATGTCCTCCAGGTATACAATAAACTATGTTCTTATTATTGGTTGATAAAATTTAAAAAAATAAAGAGTGTCATTAACGTTTTTCAATAAAATAAGAAATATGTATATGATAATATACCTGTAGAACATTCCATGTCCCCCAGACCCCCTTGATGGTTCTTCTTTTATATTTTTTAACTTTATTGCAACAGATGGATTTTTATTTACTTTTAACAATAAATACAGGACCTCCAGGAGGTCTGGGGGACATGGCATGCCCTCCAGGTACACTGTCTTCTACGTACTTCTAATTGTATTGAAAAACGTTGATAACACACTTTATTTTTTAAAGTTTTACCAATCAATAAGAAGAACATAGTTTGTCGTGTACCTGAAGGACATTCCATTAATATTAGTATTTTATATAAATGAATTAATTCTACTATTAAAGCACTGAAAAATTAAATTAAAAAATAAGATAAAAGAGAAAACACCTTTGAAAGTGTTTTCCTCGTACAAACGAGTAAGTCTGTTGCTGAAACTATTTTTATATTAAAATGATACAATAAATATAATTTCCCACATTAAAATAAAATTAAAAAGAACAAAAAAGAGGAACACCAGGGTGTCTGGAAGAGATGAAATATCCTCCAGAAACATTGCTATTCACGTACTTTCATTAATGTATATTGGAAACAGTAAAGAGCCAAGTACAGAGACAAAAACAAAATTAAAGAAAAACCAGTAAAGAACATGGAATGTCCTCCAAGTATTATGTATTTCATGTGTAAAAGATTTTGGTCTGAAATTTATACTAAGCTTTTTCTAATTTGTTTTACGAAACTGACATAACATTGGGATACTAAAAACAAGAACCTCCTGGCAGTCTCTATTATATCTTATTTTAAAGTCTATCGTAATATTTGGAAATTATTATAAATAAAAAATAAAAAACGTAAATAACACTCTTTATTTTTTAAAGCTTTGCCAACCAATAAGAAGAACATAGTTTGTTGTCTATTTGAAAGACATTTCATGTCACCCAGACTCCCTGGTGGTCTTCTCTTTATCTTTAAAAGCCAATAAAAATTCATCTTTTGAAATAAATTAAAAAAAATACAAAATTGAATGTCCCCCAGACCTCTCGGTGATCTCCCTTTTAGCTTTAAAAACCAATAAAAATTAGCATTTCTAATTGTATTGAAAAACGTTGCTAATATTCTTTATTTTTTTGAGTTTTACCAATCAATAAGAAAAACGTAGTTTGTTGTGTACCTGGAGGACATTCCATGTCCCCCAGACCCTCTGGTAGTCTTTTTCTAAGTTGTTTTTTCACTTAATTCAAATAGAGATGTATTAAGTGATTTTTATTTATTAAAGAAGGGCCATCAGGGGGTCTGGGGGACATGGAATGTCCTCCAGGTTCTCTACAAACGACACTTTTCTTATTAGCTGGTGAAACTTAAAAAATAAAAAGCGTTATCAACGTTTTTTAATACAGTGTCCCTTAGGTGCGCTATATACTTCTAACTGTATTAAAAAATGTCAATTACACTTTTTATTTCTTAAAGTTTAATCAACTAATAAGAAGAGTGTAGTTTGCAGAGAACTTGGAGGACATTCCATGTCCGCCAGAACCCCTGGTGGTCCTTCTTTCATTGTCATCTATAAATTAAAATTTCTGTATTGAAAAGGAGTAAAAAACACTGCAAAAAATGAACCCCAGGGGGTCTGGAGGACATGGAATGTCCTCCAGGTGTACTGTCATCTATGTACTTCAAATTGTATTGAAAAACAACGATAACACTTTTTATTTTTTAAACTTTTACCAATCAGTAAGAAGAACATAGTTTATGGTGTGCCTGGAGGACATTCCATGTCCCCCAGACCTCCTGGTGGTCCTCTTTTTATATTTAAAAAATACATAAAAGAAGAACCACCACGGGGTCTGGGAGACATGGAGTGTCCTCCAGGTACATGACAAACTATGTTCTTTTTATAGGTTGTTAAAACTTTAAAAAAATAAAGAGAATCATCAACGTTTTTGAGTACATCTAGAAGTGCGTAGATGACATCGTACCTGGAGGACATTCCATGCTCCAGGTAAATAAAATTAAATATAATGTAATAGAGGAGATTAGAAGACATGGAATGACCAAAAATCATAGTACTACTCTAATCAAATCCACAAATATTGGTAACACTCTTCAGTTTATTGATTTAATAAGAAGATAGTAGTTTTCAGAACACCTGGAGGACATTCCATATTCCTCATGTTTTTTTAAATGTTGTTTATATGAATAACCACAGGAACGATTGAATTACATGCAATCAGAAACTGATATGTAGGAGACAAAGACAAATTGTTAAATGGTAGAAAAAAATACAATGAATAACATATTCCACACTGGTTCAAATTTTAGTGGTATTAAAAGACAACAATAAAACGTAAACTCCAAAAAGAGAGAGTTTAATGATGTCGAGAGTGAATCATCGTATTCTGC
>JAUIMW010001497.1:0-12424 GCA_033557785.1 Enochrus cinctus
CGCTACCAGTGGCGCGCCTTATAAATATTCACCGCGTGTGTTATTATAAATAGAAGACGATTTTATTGACTTTATTAATTGTAAATAGTTATTCATGTAAATAGTTTTTAAATATAAATTTTTAATTAAATAAATTCTTTTATCTACCCCACGAACGCAACACTATTTTACTTTTCCACCAAGTTTTGTTTTTTAGCTATTTCCACTACAGCGCATTGATAACATACTAATGCAATGTAATGCTTTTTCCTTAATACCCTTGGCTATACATGATACCTGTAGTTAATAATCAAGGCTAATACATTCCAAATTTCGCTTGTCTCGTGTTTGCGTGTAAGTATATTAGGTAAGTGTGTTTTATTTAAATTCTTAATGCATTCTTTCGTGCCAACAAGTAGATACACATCATCGTGCCAATAAAATGTCCAAAAAATGTTTTGAAAACTTACCTAATTAGTAACATCAGCGCTGTAGTGGAAATATTATTTTATTTTATTTTTTTAATTATGTACAAATGAAACTGTATTTGTTTTCATATTGATTAACATATTTATTTATCCAGGTACAATGCAAAAAACCAACCAGGAACATAACACTACATTCAAAAAATCTATTATACAAACTTAATAATATAAAATTATATGGCATTTCCACGATTTATTATGAGAATAAAATTTTGGATATTGAAATTAATGAGACACACGATTTTCTTATTATACATTTAAATCAATATTTAAAAGAAAATGAAAAATATACATTATTGTTGCCTTTTAAAGGAACTCTTAATGATGATCTCATAGGATTTTATAGGAGCAGTTATACTGACAGAGAAACTAACGAAAAGAGATGGCTTGGTGCCACACAGTTTGAGCCGAACTATGCACGAAGAGCATTTCCTTGCTTTGACGAAGCTGCTATGAAAGCAACGTTTGACATGAGTATAGGAAGACAAGAAAAATATGCTTCCATAAGTAATATGCCTTTGAAAAAAACAGAAAAAATGTAAGCTAAATCTTAGTATTATTATTTCAATGCCTATCTTTATTATTTTTTGTTCTTTTTTAGGAGAGACAAAGATGGTTGGTTTTGGGATAGATTCGAATTATCTCTGCCAATGTCCACTTATTTAGTAGCTTGGGTGGTCTCCGATTTTGAGTATCAACAATCTGAGAGTTATGGTAACAATGTTACTTTCAAAATATGGACTAGAAATGATGCAATTGATCAAGTAAAATTTGCAAACAATTTTGGCCCGAAAGTTTTGTTTTTCTTTGAAAAATACTTCAGTATCAGATATCCCCTTCCAAAACTAGATATGATTGCTTTACCAGATTTTAACACATATGCAATGGAAAACTGGGGTCTTATTACTTATAGAGAAACTCATTTGCTCTATGATCCTAATTTGTCTTCTACAAATGCTTTACATGATATGGCATACACAATAGCTCATGAATTAGCTCATCAGTGGTTTGGCAACTTGGTTACAATGGAATGGTGGACAGATCTTTGGTTAAACGAGGGTTTTGCGACATACATGGCTGGAGTGGCTTTGTCCAATGTGTTTCCAACATGGGATGTGACAGATAGACTTGCTATATCTAATTGTTTTACATTTTTTGATTTTGACTCTTTTCAATCTTCTAATGCAATTTCTTTTCCAATTAAACAATCCAATAATATTGATGAATTTTTCAACAAAATTGCTTATCAAAAAGGGTCCAGCCTTATTTGGATGATGACCATGTTCTTAGGAGAAGATATTTTTAAGATGGGAGTTAGAAATTATTTATTAAATCATGAATATGGAAATACTGAACAGGATGAATTATGGAAATATATTAATATTGAAGCTCATAAACACAAATTATTACCAAAAAAAATATCAATAAAGGATATTATGGACACTTGGACTCTCCAAAGTGGATACCCAATCATCAATGTGCATAGATTATATGGTAAAAATAAAGTTGAAGTTCATCAAATAAGGTATATGAAGGATAAATATCATGAAAAAGTACCTCAGTGTTGGTGGGTACCTTTAACTTATACATCTCAAAAAGAATTGAATTTTAACAATACTCGTACTAAATTTTGGTTACCTTGCACTAATGAGAGAAAAACAATCAGTGGTTTTCCTAATGATAACGAATGGATTTTGTTTAATATTAAATTATCAGGCCTCTACATTGTTAACTACGATCAGAAAAACTGGGATATGTTAATAAATACTTTGAATAGTGATAAATTCGAGACAATTTCAGAATTTAGTAGATCACTACTTATAAAAAATGCAGCTAGTTTAGCTTGGACAGGTCATTTGAAATATGACACTTTCTTTAGAATTCTGAGTTATTTGCATCAAGAACATTCATATTTGGTGTGGAATGTAGCAATAGATGAATTAAACAAATTAAAACAACTTTTGGGGAGATCGCCGCTTAATGGGAAATTTATTGAATATGTTAGGCAATTTTTACAAAAACAATATTTTGTTAAGGGTGGCTTAACAATTTCTAATGATACTATCAAAGACACTAAAAAACTGTTATTGAAATTGAATATCATCAAAAATGCTTGTAATTATGGTGTCGAAGATTGCATTAAGGATAGCGTACAATTATTTAAAGAAAAGTTTAATACTAATAGTGATATTCATAAGGATATTAGAAAACATGTTTACTGTTGGGGCATACGCAAAGGAAGTGAAAAAGATTGGAACAATTTATGGGAAATGTATAAAAACTCTAATAATGCCAATGAACAAAATGATATACTGAATGCACTGAGTTGCAATGGTAGTCCATATATTTTACAAAAATATCTATATTCGATAATAGAACCAAATTCAGACATAAGAAGTCATGATGCAAAAATGGTTTTCAAGGCTATTGTCTCTGGTTCGATAGGATACTACATAGGAAAAGATTTTTTAAAACAAAACTTTGACAAAATTTCTGAAATTGAAGTTACATGTTCAAACCGATGCAGTTTTATTTCTTCATGGGCACAGCAGATATACATGGAAGGAGAGCTTGAAGAACTCTTTGGGTTTATCACAAATAATAAAAAATATTTATCTGAATGTAAGCAAAATGTTAAATTTTCTTTGGAGATTGCAAAAGTAAATGTACATTGGCACAAGCGAAATTATCAGGGTTTTGAAGAATACCTAAACAGATATAATAATATAAAAGCAATTTGCAATATAGGTTTTTAGAGTTATATGAGAATTGTTTTAATATCAATAATAAAACTGTAATTTGCATTTTCTTATATTTTTTTTCATCTTATTTTTCCTTTCGCCATATTTACTACTATTTATGTTAATCTATGTATATGGTCAAAACTGCATACGTATTTAAAGATATTGTTATGAAATAAAGATAAAGAGAGTATATAGTCCCCAACTTTAAAAAGGCAAGTTGTTACAAAATCTAAAAATGTTTAATTGCAACTGCAACTAACGGCAGTACATTTCAAATAATAATTTGAAAAGACATTAAATAATTAGAAAGGTTATATAGAAGCTTACCATATACATCTATATAGTATAAAATATATACTGCAAAAAAACAATCGACCATCAATAAAATATTTAATCAATACTTATCAATAACATTAAAAAAATTGTTGCTTTTTATGTTTCAGCCAACAATGATTGCAAAAATTTGCATAAAATTACGTTTAATATTAAAGATAACATGAAACATGCATTTTTATTTAAATATATCCAGTTTTTAGTGGCACTTGTGATAAAAAATATCTAAAATTATTCATATTAATTGTTAATGAACAGATTTGTACATGTATATATATACTACCAAGTCTAGGAACACTTCATGTAGTTAAAAATTGATTAAATAATGAATAAATTTTTGTTTGCTCTAACTCTCATTTTAGCACTAGTGTCTGGATACACAGAAAGTAAGTTGCAGTTTAACACATATACTTCAACTAATTTATAATGTAATTTTTCTTTAGGAAAATGTCAGAATAACTTAATATTTTCTGAATGTGCATCACCCTGTGGGCCACAACGTTGTAATCCAGACCCAAACATCAATTGCCCTACAGTATGTGTTAATGGTTGTGTATGTCCCGCTAACCTTTTGCTGAACGATAAAGGAGTATGTGTTTCAAAGGAAAAATGTCCGAAGAAAAAATGTCCTCATAATCAAGTATTTTCAACATGTGCTTCTAAATGCGGCCCAAAGAAATGCAAAAATGATAATGTATTTTGTCCAGCAGTTTGTGTTGATGGATGTGTCTGTCCCCCAGAATTATATGCCAATGGAGATGGTGTTTGTGTGCCAAAATCAAAATGCTAACATAACAATTTGAAGAATAAATAATTGCATTTGTAAGGGTCTAATGACCAATATTCTAATAAATATTCATAAGGTCAAATAATAGAAGTAGAATTTATAAATTTTCCAATATTTAAAAAATTAACTCAAAGTCAATTTGACACCCTTCAAAATTTTTTGTAATATTTCTATAATTTTACATCACTTTTACATTTTATAATCATGCATTTTTCAATATTCCTCTTTGCAACATTAATTTTTAACTTAAAGGCATATCAAGTAAATTATCGTAGAAATAGTTGGTGTAATAAACCATGTCTCAGAAAAACAGAATTAGAAAACGAAAGAACAAAAATACAAGAAGACTATCAAACTGAACTTGGTAAAAGATTTTGTGAAAATGTTGATGATGAACCTGAAGAAATAGACAACCACTTACCCAAAGATAGTTGTTCATATTTTCCTGGAAAAATAGTTATAAATCCATACAAGAACATACGTGACCATATAGTTGAACATAGAAATTTCTCATCTGTTTATTTAAAATGCATTTCTTGCCTTGCTGTTGCTCAACATGTATCCTTTCTCATGAGTAATTTACTCTTAATAAAAGATGTTTCTTTTTAGATAAATGAAAATATACATCAGTTCTTGTATGATCCAGAGGAATTTGATAGTTACTTATGGAAGCAGCATGTAAAACGTAATTTGGAAAACACTTGCATGGAAGGATTCAAAAAGTACGTACCATAAAATATTTTTTCCAAAATAGACCTAATTGATATTAAAATATCATGAATCTTTCGAAATAATTCAACAAATTTAATATTTTAATTTTTTGTTGTTTAAGTTATGACTTGAGATCATTTGAAGGACATACTTTTCTAGCACCTTCTTCATCTATAACAAATCACATTTCATCACCTTTGGATGGAAAATGGACATATAAGTAGTTAAATCATTTTTAATACGTATAAATATTATTACTTTTTTTTTAGATTAAGAGATGTTTGTAAAGCTTACATTGACAATGTGGATATAGACTCTTTTTATAATAGTGCTTTATCGACTAATCTAAATTTAGAAGAATATTTCTGTAGGTAATCAATTTCTGTATAGTATTTTAGATAATACGATATTAATATTAGTTTATAAAAACAGGAGCCATGGTCTTTTCAGGGATTGCATAAATCTTCCGTTATATGTAATAGAAATCCCTAATCAAGAACCATTTATTTCGATGTGTGTTGAATGTTCAAAACAAGAAGAGCAAACATATAATAAAAACATTTATTTTTAAAATATACATATCTTCAAGGCTATAATAAATAGAAAATTTGAAGATAACAATTCAACAAAATTATAATAAATAAAATCATTGTAACTTATTAAATAAGTTATTTTACAAAATAATAAAATTATTTGTAAACTAAAAAATATATTTTTATATGTTTATAAACAAGTAAAAACACACAACTTAAATATGACTACACAAAAAACTAGATCAATTCACAAAAAAGAAGTCCACAACCAACAAAATTTGGCATGATGGCAATCTTATGGCTAATTTACTAATTTTAACTTTTTAACTTCTAAACAAGCTCTTGAACAATTTTAAATATAATTAATGCGGGTAACTCAAAGTTTCACAATATGGAAGGGTATGTTAATACTGTCAAAACATAATTTAATGCCCTATTTTTAAAATACATCTATTTCGTGGAGTAAAATTAGGTTGTTTTGCTCGTTGTATAGTTGTCAAGTAGAATATAAGGCTCAGCAATGTATGTCAAATGATTTTAAATTGGTCAACGAAATTTTTTTGAAATTTTTTTATATTTTATATCTATTGTAGTATTTTATTTTTAATTTTATTTTGTGTAAATGATTTACTATTTTTTATTAAAGTTTTATTTATTTACAGTCTTGTTTGTGCAGCATATTGAATGAATAAAAAAAATTCCAAAAAAATTCTTTTCATTTATGATATAAGTTTTGAATTGGAAGACGGAATGAAGATTCCCAAAATATTTCAATTTTTAACAAGTACCGCTAATAGATTCTAATTTTCAAATATCATTGTACATAATTTGTAACTTCATTATTTCATTAACATTTTGGTTTTCAGATTTATTATCTTAACACTACTTTTTAAAGATTTACCCTATAGGAATCTTTTCCTAATAAATGCAATGCTCAAGTTCAAATGTTATTTTAAAATAAGTCTCTTCACTTAAATAAGACTAAATGACAAACCTATCCAGTTATTACTGTGTTAATTTTGTTTAAACATTTGTCGGAGGTTCCATTCCACATATTATAGCTTTCATTACACTAGCTGCAGCCAATGAGGCATAAGGTTGCCATTCTTTCCTTCTTGTTCCATCTTTATAATCTGATATTCCTCTAATACAAATAAAGCTGTCTTTACAGTTACCTAAGATTGATTCAATTACTGCATCGTATTCACAGTCAAATGCCAATGCTCCCACTTGGACTGCAAATTCTTGTCTTAATTGGTCGCTTCGTACCACTTGCCTACCAGATGCTATTGGAGAAAGGTGCAGCCTTGGGCATCCATCTTGCCTAAATTACATAACAGTTATTAATTTACCCTCTTAAAAAATGTAAAACAAAACATACCTTTTAACAGAATTATCTTGTGGAACCGGATGTGCGACTTCAATAAGATCTTTTTCACCAATACTCATGTAAAGTTTGTCAGTATCAGCACTAGGTTGTTTGAAATCTTGTTCAGGCTGTGAACCTAAAATATTTAATCCATCTCTTAAGTAATGCAACCATGGAGGAACAGTTCCATTATCTGAATCAGCAGACACTTTTAAGCCAGTAGCGATTTTCTGTAGATTCAAATTGGCAGGACAGTATGATTTTATTTCATAATCGTAGCCTTTTTCTGTTTGTTTAGCACTTTCGCAATAAAGATATACATGCCTAAAATTTGTAATGATAAAATTAATTTAGGTGCAAAAAAGAAGTCAAAAAAGTCTTACTTGTTATTTAAAGGTGAAGAAACCACTACATCTCCCAACCTCACATGTTTATTGTAATCGGTGTAATGAGGAACTCCACCTCCAACACCCACTAGAAAGACGTAATCAACTTTTTGGAATGTTCCGAGAAGTCTCGTGGTTGTATTTCCAGCCGCAGTCATTGCTTCTCGAGTATGTCCGACCGTCGGTAGTTTTGTGCATACGATTCTGTGTGCGCCAATATTTCCTAATGTGTATACATTGGATTCTCCTGAAAAAATCAATAATTGCATTATATAAAAAATTTTATAGAAAGTAACCTATCACCTATTTTGCTGCATTTAATATTTCGTGAAATTAACTGAAACTTTTTAAATTGTTTTACATTTTAACGTAAATTTAAAAAAATAAGATGCAATAAAGTTTTCCTAGAAAGTACACATTAATATACAGTTTACAATAAATGTTCAAAGTTCAGAGTTACAAATAAATTAAAAGATTCGCAATTAAGATATTAGAACAAAACACAAGTTCCAAACTTTAATATTCTTGAAAACTGTATAAGAATAGTATTTCTTAATCAATATAATTATGTACATAATAACAATTTCCCTTTTATTGTCATTAAGCACCAATGAACTTGCTTTTGATAATTTCACCATTCACCATTTTTATTTATTTATATTTTATCAGAAATAGGCCTGTTGCACATATAAAAACTTATGTACAAAAAGAATTTGTTGTCTATTTTATGTACATAAAAACAAAAACAAAATCACAAACAAAAATGTGCTGTGCGTAAACAAACCCAAATGGACGCAGTGATTAAGAGTGAAATTCCCTTCACTAGTGCATTAAACATTCACCATCTTACCAAATTTAAGTTTGCGAAGATCAGTTGTTGGACTTGTAGGACCTGCATTGCAGAATGTCACATAATATAATCCATATTTAATAATGAAGTTTTATATTTTGAAAAAATAAAAAGGTAGGAAATGGTTGCCTAAGGATGCATTTATACAGAGTTTCATTTTAGTCCGAGACTTAACTAAATGAACATCAAAGTTTATCGTTTAAGTTTTTAATTCTAATTCTGTATAAATGCCTCCTATTGCATACCTAAATTATAAATGCTGAACACATTTTTTTTAAGGGACCATGAAAATATAAAGCAATATTTTATAAAATAACTCTTTTCATTCTTTTTGGTTTTTTTAGCAACTCTGACTATAATTAATGATCAGGCAGTTAAAGATTATTGAGAAAAAATTAGTCCAGTTGAAAAACTAAGAAAAATTAATATCTTAACTTAAAAATACCGAGGAACAGAGAGAACAAAAAGAGCATTTTGCTCAAGTTGAAATTTTACAATTATCATAAACATTAACAATTTTAAACCCACACCAAGTAACTCTAAAGCTAGAGCAAAATCAGACGATATTATACCTTTATGATTATTTGCTGATGTTAAATAAAAAATATATTGTTGTTCCAAAGAAAACGTGACTAAAAGTCAAAGATGGCTATTCTATTTCAGAACCAGAGCGAAAAATAACTGAAACCAGATGACGTATGTAATATAGCTTGGAAGTTTTAACATTTTTGCATTCAGCAATCAGGACGCGCTAATTAAAAAGTATGTATTCGGCAATAGATCGACATACCAAACGGATATCGCTTGTATTTTGCTCCGCTGTTGTACCAACCAATCAGGATGATGTGCCTAATATAGGGTACAATATGAGGACAGTACAGCTTAATAATTTTTATGCAATACCCATGGATATTAAACAAATTAGAATATATACTTGTTTTGTTTGGAGTACGAAATTGAGGAAACATATTCATGCTTTTAAAAGGGTGCAATCCCAGAGTATTTCCTTTCTTAGATTTGAAAGTCTTCAACATAGAAGATTTGTTTTATTGGTGCTTTAACTTTACAAAGTTGTAAATGACATTCTGATGATCCACAGTTTCTAGCTACTTCCTCTTGTTGAACTACTCATGCAATGATTCTCCAGGACAATTCCTGAATAGGTTAAAGGTAGTTCTACCTTCCTGAGTTCTACGTAATGTGTATTACATTCTTATATATTTATTTCTTTATTTTTATTGTATATTTTACTTGTGTATATTTTATTGTTTCTTTTCATCTATAGTATTTATAATACTATAATATATTTATAATATAAAACTGATTTTTAATTCCAGTTACGGTTCAAAAACAATTAAATTTTACTTACAAACTAATTAATTTAAGCATGCTGTAAAGTAATAATAACAAATTAAACAAATAAGTATATATTGCATTTGAATGTCGCGCTACTTCATAGAGCGCCATCTATTAAATAACGACGAAAGTAAAAAAATGTCACTAAAAATAACCTAAAAATCGTTTGTCAAAATTGCATGTGGTCTCAACATTACTATTTGAATTTAAACGGTCTAAAAAGATGATTACGCCCGATTTTAGTATTGAACAAACGGAAACTTGTGTTTACATTAAAATTAGTGCTCCTCTTAGCAATTTAGATGAATTAGAAGTGAACTGTGAAGGATATGAACTTTTATTTACTTGTGTCCCTTACTTCTTGAGATTAACATTGCCTGGCAAGATAAAACAGAATAACGAAGAATGTACTCAGTATGAAGATGGAAAATTTATCATTACCTGCGAAAAAGTTGAAAAAGGTAAAGATTTCTTGTGTAAATCTGCGATCGTTAATAAATTAAATGGAGATGAAGAAATTGATGAACTTTTAAATAATGCTCTTGCTGAAATGAAACTGGAAGATGCAACGCCACAGAATAGTGAACCTAACAAAAACTTTGGATTTCGGGTTAATGATCAACAACTAGAAGTCCTTCACGAAGAATATAAAGATGTTTTTGATATAAATCCTTTTAAAATAAGTAGCGAAGAGCGAATAAAGCTTAGGAAGGAATACGAGAGCAATAAGTTTGATCCTGATCATTACATAGCAGATCTCATGGATAGAGACCAAATTGATGAAATAATAGAGAGCTTTCAGGAACTTGAAATTACATCGAGTTTTAAAAAACAATCTAGATTCACAGAAGATGAATATTCGATATTAAAGAGTTTAAAGGGGATGATTCCCCAGATATTAAGCAAGTCTGAAAGAAACCAAAGCATGTGCTGTCTTGTGGATATTTTATATGCATATTGTTACGAGGCTGTAACTACAGAAAATGACTTTAATGTAGAATCGGGGTGGACGATTAGTAAAATAAGCGCAACATTATCAGGTTTTGCTCGGTTTGATAACCCTAAAGAAGCTTTAACGTCTGCATTTCGAAGAAGTTTGATTTTTCCCTTGTACCGAGATTTTAAATTGTGTCAAAAAGTTTTAAAACATTTGCAAGAACTTTTAAGTTTAGATGTGACTTGTGCAGTTAAATGTTTAATACATATCTTTAAAATATTTAGAGATAATGCAGAACGGTTTATATTAAATGATCTTTATATTAGAGACTACATATTGCTCCTAAAAAGTGAAAATAACAAAAAGGCGTGGTCTGATATTGTAAAAGAAGTTATGGAAATTAATATTGAAAAAGAAGACTTGCATTTGGATCTTTTAGAAATAGAACGCAACTTAAACAATTGGCTTAAAAAAAGAGAAGAATCATCCTATGATTCGGAAAGTGATTCTTCTGAAACAACATCAAGCTCGTCTGCTTCAGAGTCAAGTGATTCTGAAGAAAATTAAATTACAATTTATATATTAATTTTCTGTTGTAAGTTTCAATTTTATCTTTAAATTTGTTACCTGAAAATGTGATGCCTATCTGTAAGTTAATTATTTGTTATTGATAATTGTAAACATTTTTTATAAATGAAATAAATCGAAATAAAGTCTATATTTTTTTGCAATTGAGTAACAATTGATTTTATACATTAATGTAAAATTTGTAAAATGCCTTTTAACTTACCTACAGTTGTATATCTGACAAAAGTTTCCTTGTTTTCAATCATTGCATCCACAGCCAATTTCTCACAGTATTGTGCTGTTATAATAGCAATTGTTGGTTGTTTAGAGCTAACCATCGTAGGCATTTGTTTTACAACTGTGATTTGAGTATCTTGAGATTGTTGTCTCGTAAATGCACCATGTTCCATTGCTTTTACCAACCCACGACTTTGCAGTTCAGCTAAATAATTAGCCACTTCTTCCTCTTCCCAGTTGTTACCCCTAAATTAAAAATATTAAATTATTGATGTCTCTCTTAACGTATCTTGGACTTACTTAGCCATATCTTGTGTTGTTATAGGATTGGGATAAGCAGATTCTATGATCTCTAGAACTTTTTCAGATGATAGTGGAACCGCTTGGCCTATTGAGTTTTCATCTCCAGACACTATAATAAAAATATTTTTAAAATTTAATGTCTGAACAACTACAAATCAAAACAAAATTAAAAAAGAAACAATCATCTGAAAATAAAATTTAATATTAAAAACAAAGGAAAGCCATGCCTTATTTTTATTTGAAAAACTAAATATGTTATTCTAAAAATGAAATAAGTTATTTTAGGAAAAAATAAAAGGAAAATAAGATCATTGTAATGGTACACAATAAAAAGTGCAGTAACTAACTAAATTTAGTTCGTGTTATTCTGGTTAGTTTATTGCTACAGTGTATTTTGCATCGATTCAAATCATTATTAGTGTTATTTTTACACGTCTATAACCAGTTATATCCAAACCTGATGAGAATATAAGGGAAGGTGATAGTTGAATTGATAGATAACCAGGACGAGCTATAAGAAAATGAATTAACTAAAGTGTGAGGACATACAATATGCTTATAGATATATTTAAAAAAGAAAAAAAAAATTATATATATATATATACAGCATATAAAGAATATTGCATTGAATCAAAAGAATATAAGTACTCTCTTGGTTTAATCTTCGCATGTTTCCTTGTTTGCCAATAGAAATGCAAATATCATTATCTACTCAAAGATAACATTTGTATATATATCCTATTCATATGTACATACTATACATATCTTAGAACATAATTTTAGAACTAAATTCTAAGACTTTTAACATTCACTTCTGTAAAAGTACTTACATGGTCTATTTGGTACA
>JAUIMW010001498.1:0-12424 GCA_033557785.1 Enochrus cinctus
ATTTAGAAAAAAATTATTTTCAATATTTGACCTACACGATATGAGTTCAATTTGTTTATTTTATGAAGAAATACGCGCGGGCGAAGTTTGTCGGTATCGAAGGTAATCACCCTGTATTTGTAGACCTGGAAGTAACAACTTAGTGAATTATGCTATTAATATCGTCACAGTACTTAACAAAAACTCATCAATAAATGAATGATTCTGCTTGACAAAATAAATTTAGGACTGCGTTTTTAGCGTGGTGCTAGCTATCAGTTTAAGAACTGTAATACTGCTTCTGCAGCGCCATTATCTCCCAGGCAACAATGCAATCCTTATTAGATAAAACTCAAACTCAACCAACAACTCGCGGATTAATTGAATGTGATGCAGAAAGTCATCTCTATTCGTTTGAAAGCTATGAGAAAGTTTCAGAAAATGGCAAAATGGATTCCATATGAACTGAATGAAAGAAAATAATAAAAACACTTGTGAAATTCTGCTAGACAGATACAAAAGAAAGTCATTTGAATTTTTTAAATAATCGAAATATGGAAAAAGGCAACACAAAGTCAATTTGCTCCATAATAATACCCCAACATACACAGCAAAAAGGGTCAGGAAAACAATTAAGGCATTAAGTTGGAAAATGCTTGCACAGACTTGACTCTGCACGATTACCATCTATTCGAATCACTAGGACTTGCTCTCACTAAATGCTTCAGTTTGCATGAAAATGTACAAAAATGATTCGATAATTTGTTTAAAAAACGTGTAATTCTTACGAAAAAATTCCGGTTTCATACTTCTATACCTAGTATAATGCATCTGACCAGTGAAAACTACCGTAACAAATCAGGACATATCAACTAAAATTGTGCTAGCTTTCTGTAACTACCCGTTAATTTATTTTGCATTAGCCTAAAATTCTCTACTAATTTTTTAAGCTAATTTGTCCAAAAAGAAAAAGGAAAAAATTATTGTCACTCCAATCCATACTGACACGAATTATTTAATTTTTAATCTGTTTGTGTTAATTTGTAAGACTGAAAACATAGTAACCTTTAAAAGAACATGGCATATTTTAATATTGGTTTCTACAACAAACAATAACTTAGAATTTTTGTAAGAGAGCATAATGGGTCACATTAAAATGAAACCTGCAATATTTTTAAACTCTTAACTCCAGCAAGTTTTCCAATTAAACTGTTAACGCTCGTAAGTAGATAAGCGCCCCCGATACTAGCACCAACTATTTCATTTTTAGTTTTTTTGGCCAAATTACAAAACTGCAAAGTTTTCGCAAACTTTATAAGGATATAATTTACAAGGTTTCCATTATAATTAATTTTTTATTAATTTTTATTTCCCTTTTAAAGTAAAAAATAAAATAGCTAAACTCTGGCTAGAATCGACTAAAATTTATTTCAAAAATAACGCATACAACGGAGTATTTTAGTAGTACAATAAACTATTAGCACTTAATTTAAAATGAAGTTTATCAAGTCTTTTATTTTTTGTGCAAAGATCTTCTCACTGGTTTCTCGAATTCTTCGCAAGCCCATACTTCCATTCCATGCTTCCTTTCTAGTAAATGTATGGGAATAGTCTCGTCACGTCCAACTTTTATTGCCTGTGCTTCGAAGTCGTACACAAATTCCTTTCTCTTAACACAGAAAAACCACATGACCCAGGAAACAAAATTACAATTGTTGAAATTATTCACAAAGCGACTGGGATTTTCTTGACTCGAGGTTTTGTTTTTCATCCACAGAAAATACACAATGTAAGCCGAAACGATCACAAGACATAACCAAAGGGTTACTGAAATTATGTCTTGTACCATTTTTAAATGCAAGGTGCTTCTTGTTGAACAGTTGAAAGCAAATGAAATATTTATTTAATCAATTAAGCAAGATTAATTCTTTATCAATTATTAGTTTCTATAATTCCTGGATAAACAACTGAAAGTTCTGGAATTGATTTTATTAAATTTGCTTTCTGTTAACACTTAACAAATTCAATGTAACAATAACAAGTTTTGTAAGGCATACAGTGCCAATCCTAGAACTTAATTTCTTAGAAATAATCACTGATAAGTTCGATATATAAATTGTATCGAGGAATATTTTATTTCAGTTTATTTCTTCGCCTCGTTGAAACATAATTTAAGAGAGCAATGCAAATCATTCTAATTTACCCCGTAATTTTTTTGGTGTTCATGCTTTTCTTTTTGTGCCTGCTGTGTTGTACAAAAACCAGGGGAATATCAGATGAAGAATACAACAAGCATTTTAACCTGTTAGTGAAATTTAAGGGATTGACTTGGTATGTTTTTTCCTGGATGTACATGGGACTGTTTGCTTGCATTTTGAAAAGACAACATAACATGGATGTGGAAGCAGAACCAATAAAAATTGAGAATGGCTTAGTTGGCCACAATGGCTACAATTCAAAAAATGGAACAATGGCAACCATCTCCGAGAAGATTAAGAAGCCATTGGTGAAAGCTAACGTGCATAAGGTCAGTTGAATTTTAAAAATAGTGTTTTTATTATTTCTTTCTTTCATTTTTGGGTACAGGAGTAAGCAGTATATTAAATCTATTTCCTGGTGGCAGATAAAGTATAAATTAGGGAAGAGTATCTTAATTTGTTAATGTTCCATATAATTTCTAAGAAATAAATTCTGAACTTTTTATTTCGATTGTTTTATTAAGCCATTTAACAAAAGTTCCTGCGATTGCTTCAAAAAAGTTTTAAAGGTCATGCTAAATTATTGAAAGAGGATACCATGTTTCTTCCAAATAGATTTGTAATTTATCAAAAATTATAGGTATTAAATGTTCCTAGCCAAAACAAACAGCTAAAACTATGTGTTTAATTGATAAAATTGAAACTCGATGCAGCTTAAATCTTCTAGAAATAATAACTGATAAATAAACTGCTTAAAAACACCCAACCCCCACCTACCTCTTACACTTGTACATAAATAGCAACGTGCAACATTCCAGATTAGTTTATATTTGAATCCGATCAAGATGACACAAAGCGCAATAAGTCAAGTTGTGTACTACGTTATTTTTCTGCTTATGTTTTTCGTTTATTTTGGGATTCTTGTGTGCTGCACAAAGATGAAAAGCAGACGTGATGAAGAACTTAATTACAACTTTAGCATCAAAGAGAAAATCGAGACGTGGGGACATTTGGATATACTTTGCTGTATCCACAACAAGTTGATTGCTTCAAAAGGGAAAAGCCAGGATGCTTTGGATGTGGAAGCACAATCGCTGAAAGATGAGAATTTACAAGTTGGTGCTTCTAATTTAAAAGAAGAATATCAAACGGAAGAAGTTCGTGGTCATGCCAAAAAAATAATCAAGCAACAGGTTAGTTAAACTTTCAATATATTTGTTCGTTTTTATTAATTTGTTTTTCTTTTGCATATCACAGTGCTGAAATTCAAGACGCGTGAATTAAAATCTTTTATTTGTATGATTAAATAATTGTTAACGTTTTTTTAACAATGTTTTTAGTTTCTAGTAAATTTTGTAGGTGTTTATGACTGTAATTATAATTCATTTTGCATGAATATTTTTGAATGTGTTTTTTTAAGAAATAATTTTAAATAAACGTTTTTTTAACTTTTGTTAATTCAGTTAAAGTGTTTGAAATTGCGATAACATGTGACAATACATAAGAAACCCGGTTTTTGAATGTGCAACAAAAACAAATGCTATCAAGGCACACAGGTGCCTTCGCCTGCCAAAGGAACTTGGCCGAGGCTCCTCAAAGCGACAGATGAAAAACAATTGAATACCTGAGTGACATCCCGGCATAAACTAATTATTTTCGTTAATATTAAAAGGTGCTACTTACATTTCTAGTTTGTTCGACTTCCTATCGCTCTTATTTGCTAGCTCGTCTAGTTGATCAATATTCGTTGCTAAATAAATTGGCTTCATCTTGGCTCTAGTTTTTGCAGTTGGAAATCAGAAACTATCACATAACCTGAAGACAAAAATTCAAATGTTTTAGGAGTTGTCAACGAATATTTAATTAAAAATCGATAAGCTAATTAACTTACAGCACTCGAACTTAATTTAAATAAATACATTCACTGTTTTACGCGGTTTAATTAACAATACATAAAGTAAATACAGGAGCTGTATTTTAAAAACTTGTCGTTAGTCGAAACAGTTGAATACAAACGTCAAGTGTCAAAAATATGTCAAATCTCAACACCCGGTATCGTGTTACAGCCACTAAACGAACTTAAACCAAAATTGTACAAATAATGTAATGTAAAACAAGTACTAATATTTGTTTAAGGAATTAATTACGGAGTAAATATATAAAATAGGCAGACCACATTTAATAGATCTTATTTTTAGGCTTTAATTTTAAAATTTGTTTTTTTTATCAATAAAAACCAGATTTTATCTTAATGATAAGTTAAATTTACATGAATGAAATGACATGAAGAATATAAATGTATGGTACGTTATTTTCATTCCACAAGCTGATACTTTTTATTCTTTGATATGTTGGCCTTGGGGACAGTGGAGTGGCCTTCTTCTGAAGATATTTGTATTATCTATATACCTTAAGGACTCACTGGAGCATTTGATGGTTTCTTTCTCTATGTTTCGTATCTCCTCGAGAGCTTTTCCTATGCCTAGTTTGGCGACCTTCCATCCACAGACGGGCAGTTTCATAGTTGCATTGCTCACCAACAAGTACATTGAACCATGGTGTGCCTGGTTCTTTTTAATTTAATCTGCTAATTATTTCTTAAGACATAACTAAATATGCTGGCAACTTTGCTGCTCGCAATTAAATTTATTGATTTTTTAAAACTTATTAGCAATAAGCTAAGCAGATATTATTAAAATGAACAGCGGAGACTTGCCCGAGTCTGTAACTGCTGCAAGCATATGTAACTATATTTGAAAGAATGTTCAATCAAAATTTAATTTAATATGTACACCAAGTGAAGCAAATATAAATAAATTTAATTATGAGGGCTTGCCCGAGTCACCGAAGCAACACATTTCAGGACATTTCATGGTCTACTCTCTTATTGATTGGTTGAACTAAAAAAAAAAATTTAGAGAAAACATTCTGTAAATAATGTTTGCTGAAATTAGTATTTATTTTGATAAAGAAAGAAAACTTCGTCGTAACGAGATACATATGTATATATAAAGTGCATATAAAAATGTACTGAAGCTAATGACAGCTATGCTGAAAAGTAAAGGTCAACAACGAGAACTCAAGTGAACGTGAAGTGTGTTACGTATGTCATCTGTTATCAATTTGAAGAGGTTAAGGTGAAAATAAGGTCGACTGGTCGGCAATCACTGAGGTGTGATTTCTGAGGAATTAATTTATAAAAACCATGCCTCCAGCTGCTGCAGTACCTAAGGTGGCCCAGGAAGATTTGCCACCTGGCATTAACGCTGTCCTTTTAGGTCCACCTGGTTCAGGAAAGGGAACACAAGTAAGTATTCAAATTACCTGATATTAATGCTTAACAAGTCATCATAACCAATCATTCCTTAATAATTATGCTTATGTAACTTTACTTTTACTTACTTATTTTATTTTTATCAATTTACCAATTTTAATAGGAATTTGGTTCCGTTGTTGAACAGTCTTACGTAACTCACGCCTTGTTCAGAATGCACTGCTGATTAGTGCACAAATGAAGCAAAGAATCGACCCTATGCAATTTCCTCTTTTTACAAATACTCAGCTTCTTCACCAGTTCACCCTTCTTCATTTCCTAAAGCCCTGTAACAAATTGAAAATGCGTATCGTCAAAAATTAATAACATCTAATATTTATCATCCAGGCGCCCGTTCTTAAAAAACGGTACTGCCTATGCCACCTGTCAACAGGAGACATGCTAAGAGCGGAAATCCAATCTGGCTCCGTCTTAGGAAGCAAGCTAAAAAAGGTCATGGATGAAGGAAAGCTTGTCAGCGACGAGCTGGTCGTCAATTTGATTGATTCCAATCTGGACAAACCCGAATGCCAGAATGGGTTCCTACTGGACGGTTTTCCTCGCACGGTCGTGCAAGCCGAAAAGGTACATATCCCTTACAACCCCCGCACACATTTACCTCACGTTATAAATGTTTCAGCTCGATAAACTTTTGGAGAAACGCAACACTGAGTTGGACGCTGTAATCGAGTTCGGCATCGACGAAAGCCTCTTGGTGCGCCGTATCACCGGTCGTCTTATTCACCCCAGCAGCGGTAGATCCTACCATGAAGAGTTTCATCCGCCCAAGAAGCCAATGGTCGATGATTTGACAGGGGAACCTTTAGTCAGAAGATCTGACGATAACAAAGAAGCTCTTGTCAAGCGTCTGGCTTCTTACAACACTCAAACTAAACCTCTTGTGGATTACTATCAAAACAGGGGCATCCACCACAGAGTCGATGCATCCAAAGCTGCCAATGAAGTATTTGAAAAAATCGACTCTATATTCCTCAGAGCGATAGGGCGCAGGATGAGAGCATCACAATAACTTCCCATTTCACTTGCCATTATCTTTAAAGGGTGTCTTTGTAACGGGATCCAGTATCGTGCTATATGATTTTATTCTCAATTATCTCTTCACTTTTATTATTTTATTTTAAAGTTATTATTTTGTTTGGGTGTAAATACGTTATTTACGTTTTTCCGCTGCCAGGTTACATACTTATATGCTGTTTGGAAATGTTAAAATTAAAGAGATTTATTGTTAACTATTCCTTACTTAAAGGTAGCTCTCTACATTGCAGTAGTAAAAAAGAATCTTGGTAGAGTAGCGTGTGGTTGACGAGGGAAAAACATCTATCTTTGCTTACATGCCAAAAAAAAAGGGGAAACAGAGCCTTCATTTACTTACACTGTAAATAGACACTTGTGCAATAGTTTTTGATTCAATTTTTTTAATAGACATTCCATTCACATACATTCTTACAGGTGACAAAGCAGAAACGTATAAGTGGGAAATTATGTTTTTAAATTATGGGGAAAATCCTTTAAAGATTTTTTTACTATGCAATTTTATGGAAATTTTCAATGAAATTATGGAAATGAAATGTTAGATGGTTGTTTTTGGAAAAAAAATAATTAAAGCAATTATGGTTTTTTATTTTCCTTAAAACCTTTAAAATTCATATTCATATTTTTCTTATTTTTCATCACTTGGTATATTGCTCCCGTAACATTTATTTTCTTTGATTTGTGTTCAGAATCTTTTAGAAATTGTTATCGTTAAAGAATAGCTTTAATTTCAACTATGTGACCAAATTTGGATCCAGTATGCAAATAATACATTGGCAGCAATAAAAGAAAAAACAAGAATATCAAAGAACTCAAGTACGCAAATTGGCAATATAATTGTTATTTTCCATATACCGAGGTCAAAGTTGTGAATTGTGATCTGTCCAACCATACAGCACAAATACTTACAATTATGAGGACATAATAATAATATTATACTTTATTCGTTAAAGAGACCCATACAAGAGCATAAAACATGTCACAATATAACACAATAAAATCAATACAATAAGAGGAAAATAAAAGATTTTAAACAGCTACAATTGAGAAAAATGACAATAAATTGAATCAGTACGTATGAGATGAGATCCAGCTTTCCAGGTCTCTAATTATTTTGACGAGCCTATCGTCATTTCCTCTAGTTATTGTGTCCTTGGTAGACTATATCGGATAGTATTTTTTCATTGAATTTTGTTTCGTGGTATTCTGCGGTCTATTGTGTGGTGCTTAACCTTTTAAATGTTACTTGAAGTTCGTTGCATAATCTGGTTTGGTACTCATGAGAGTCTCTCTTGGTAAGTTCAGATTTTCATGTACAAGTTTTAGGCAGGTGAGTATGTAAACTGCAACTCTCCGCTCAAAAAACTTCTTTAGTAGTACACTATGATCTATCTGATCCCAGTAGCTTTATTTGTACTACTTCCATTAGGATCTAATTCATTTATTTAATTTTTAACCTGCATTAAAGCACTTAACAAGCCGGATATCCAGAGGATCAGCCATTGCAGAACACTTGTTACAATTCATCTTTAATTACTTAGAATTTATTGTTATTAATCTATTACTTATAAGCAGATGCACAAAAAAATACAGCAACAAAAAGTCCTCTACAATTATTTACTATTATTAAAGCTGTTAAGCACAAAGCTTTCCATCAATCTGGAAGTAAATAATTATAATAAAACTTACCAACACGATGACAAAAAGTTGAGAGGATTGATGGGGAATGTACAATTGATCAGATACAAAAATTAATATAAATAATAATTCAAAATATTTATATAGACTTACTAAAAAATCAATTTTTATACTAATTCTGACTATTTACTTCAGTGTCTTTTGCAATTAAAAAGTTACAGACAGAATCAATTTGGATTGTATTTTTTTTTTACAAAAATATGCATTTGTACAAATTTAAAAAATTTATTACACAATAATATATAAACAATTACAACTAAATATCACAAAAGTCGACGAAATGTATACCACAGTTACAATTTATAAAATATACGAGGTATCTTCCGCCAATCTGGCTCCAATTTGGAGATTCCATTTTATTTTTGATTAGTTCTCACCTCATGCGAACTTTTTTCATCATTTGCAGAATTTGCAATCCGGGGAAAGGACAGGTCGGGTAGAAGCTGTGGCACCCAGTGCCTTCAACTCCAGAAATTAGCTGCCCCATGTGGGCGGCGAAATGGTACTTGGATGTCAATTCGGCTCTGGTACTAATCGATGTATCTCTGAAACGAATGCCACATTAGTTAAATTTTATGGAATGCAGGGAATATTGCGTATTTTTTACCTGATTAGGAATAAAAGAGATTTTTCGGATTCTGTTAGTTTGTCCTTTTGGGGAGTGGCATTTAATTCACATATTAGCTTCGGTAGGCAAACGTTTTTGATCGTCGATAATATTTGAGATTTTGAAGTGTAGCTTCCTGAAATAAAAAAAATGTGAGTCTATGTACGTATACCACATTCAAATTTTGCGCATGCGTATCCAGCCCAAGTCATTTCAAAAGAGAGCGGATATATATGTATATAAAAAATTCTACCCGTGCTAGATTTTTAATACAAAAAAACTATGGTCGTTCGTTTCGCCACCTGCATAAAATTGCGTACAAACCCGTCCGGTATGTGACTTTAAGCAACTCGCAAAAAGAACTTTTATGCAGTTTGCACATAGACATTGACCTACATACACGCTGTAAAAACTGCTTCGTTTCTTACGTAACTGCAATCTTTATATAATTTTTCTATTGTTTCATTATACGGAAGGAAGAAGCTCAATGCGTAAAAACATTGTTTTCTCAAGACAAATTATCACATTCCCACCTTAATTTTTAATGACTCACTCTTTAGATCGTCCATCCGAAATTTCCTTTTTGCTTTGCACGCTGAGGAGTTAGACGATCCAAGAACGATCTTCTCCACCGGGATAAGGAGTCCTCTTAGAACTTAGGGTGGAATTCATAAAGCAGCTGAACCCTAAATGCAGTTTCAGCCAAAACATACCCTGATACACATTTTTGTTTTGACCAAAATTTGAGTGTACTGCTCCAATTTGCAGCTTTGTTGCGCACACCGAGAAAGTGAACGTATACATTTTATTGCTTCTAAAAAGTTGAATAAATCAAACTCACTTCCCGTGAAGAATTGGGCATGGCTCACTAGGTCTAAATTCTTTACGTTAAAAACCTATCAAAGTTATAAAATAATAACTTTCCTCGACCTTCGCAGCGTTGCGTTGCTACTATTAGCAGAATCAGGTTAATAAGTAAACGAAAGACCTTGAAGTTTATAAATTTATGATTAGAGGAACGTAGTAAATAATTGAACTTACCTATATTTTTAATAGTGTCATCTTCGATGTCTGCGTCTAAATCCAATTCGTTATTAGCACTTCCATAACCAGGATTAGCAGCGCGCGGATGGCTCTTCTTGTTGGTGGATTCCTCCTGGCCCAGGATCCTCTCCAGGAGTCCTATGTAGTCCCCGAAAAGGATCAAAGTCATGCATATCACAAACACAATTCTCACTATCATTTTCGTGACAGAAAGCATAGCAAGTCCGAATGTTTTGAGGAAAATCGCATCCTAAAGCGATTAAGGATTCGCACTACCGAAAAGCCTTCGTTCTTTTTCTTTCGCAGCTATCGGCACGGTACTAAGCCATTGTTGATATTCTACAATGGTAACCATGAGTTCGAGAATGGGTGATGGCAAATTCGAACCGATTCAAACGTTGTGACTGGTGGTCGACCAACCATTGCCGAGAGTGAAAGTAGTTTAAATCTGTATGAATTTATGTAACGCAATAACGGCTACGTAATCGGAAAACGCTTGCAACTAAGAGCTTGTACCACTTGTATTATGTGCTAATGCATACGTAAAGAAGTAAAAGTGTATTATGGCGCGGAAGCGCTAAATCTTCGCTTCCGTATACTGGATTACCTGAAATGGCCCCACAATCTAATCGATCATCTTTCTATAACTTTATGTTTCATTTATAAACTATTAAAAACTAGTCGACATGTAATAGACTTATTTTTTAGCACTTCAGTTTGCTTACTACTAGCTTATTTTTCGCAAAGAGCCATCGGCCCTTAGACATAAATATTAGTTTAATAACCTTATGTTGAAGTAGTTGTTAATGGATCACGATTAAAATTATGTCCACTTAGGGCGATTGCTTTAAAAACAATGTTTCTGTGAAATATATTTACAACTTTATTATGAATTTGATACCACCGGATCTTTGCTGGACAACCAAATAAAAATATGGGCACACTTATAATTAAAATTCTAAGACGTATTTGTATAATTGGGCTGTTGACATTTTATTTAAAAAAAATCTACGCATTTTATTAATCATTTCCATAGATCTATGTTAAAACGAAGTAGGTGATTGCTATCATATGAGTAATCTTTTGCTGTTTAGATTTTACTTATCAAATTGATGTAGCGTAAATGAATAAAAAACATGTGATTTCTCACATAAATAAAAAATCGCCTGTTTTGGAGACGTATTTATATTATTATAGATCGTTGCCTTTTTTAACAGGTAAACATCTGATAAGGCTGTGGAATACCCATTGCACAATACAAACAATACGTCTGAGAGAGGTTTTTGTAGATGAACTTTCCAACGCGGATGGGATTCTCAAGTAAAGGAAAACTTACGATGTGAAAATACTTACTGGTTTGGCAAGTACTATCGGTACTATCCAGGAGCAAATGCATCTTTTTTGTTATTTATAATTTTGGTGTAGACGGTGCACTTGGAGAGACCTGCCCCAATTTTGGGACTAATACTCCTGTACTCCTGTTTGTCTTAGATTTTCAAGCCTCCTGGTTCTACTGACCCGAGGATATTTCAGCAAGTCCGGAGAAGATGAGGTCCTTTCTTCCAGTAAGATTAAAGAAAAACTTGGACGAAATCCAGACTGAGGACTCGGAAGGGTATTATATTGATTTAGATGAAAACGGACCTGCTACAATTTTTTCTAGAACTTTTGATAGAGGAGACAATTCTTATGTTATCAATTTAAATGTGCAGTTACTTGCCAATAAGACATCAATTTTAATGAATTGAAGGTTTGGTATGTATAGTCTGTTTGCTGCCCAAAAAAAGTCGCCTGATTTTGCTCATATTACGGCGACTCCCAAGGCTAAAAACTGCAATGGACTGGTTCATGTCATAATAAGTATTACAACTCTAAATAGGCTCAGATCTAATCACACTATTACTCCATAACATAAATACAGAATGAGATTGATAGATTGATGATGTATGACTCATAAAAGAGAAATAGATGATTTGATAAAGAATCTCATTCAAACTAAACATTCATCACCTCTATCAATTTATACTCTCCTTGATGTCCCGCCTATGAGCACTGCTGGAATTATTATTGGATTTTAAAAAAAACTAAAAATCAGTTTATGAAAATCAGATTATAAAACAAACAATCGCGCGAAAGCATTTGAGTATTCCCAATCTATCCTGTTATAGTGATTGGCATAGATTTATTCCAGACGAATCTCCTATAATTCACCAATCACAACTACACCGAATGGTCAAATGTAGCTGGACCAAAACAAAATCTAAAACCTTCCGTTGTATGTCAAAAGTCAAAAAAATTAATTGAAGTCAATTATATCCTTTTTATTATCATTTAAAAACTTATATAAGTATTTCAAATTATGATTTATTTATTTAGTCAAAATTTCTTGCTTTATGTCTATACAGGGTGATTACCTTCGATGGCGACAAACTCTGCCCACGCGTATTTCATACTTTAACAAAAACCTATTGAGAACCTCTGAAAATAACTAATAGTATCCAAGCTTTTTAAAATTTACGACCCTCTTTACTA
>JAUIMW010001499.1:0-12423 GCA_033557785.1 Enochrus cinctus
GAATCTAAACCCGGGGTGATGTGGAGAACCTTGGATCGTTTGGGGGCTGCTGCTAGTCGAAAGTCTCAGGACAGGTCTCAGGATCGGGGTTTAGTTGTTCCACAGCTCTACTTAAACTAACAGATGATAGAGGGGCTGCTCAAGTTTTGTTGGACTATAGTCGTGCATTCGATACTGTGAGCCATTCAATGCTACTTGCCTTGCTGTCTTACTTAGGTGGCTGTGTGCAATGCCAATAAATTGTTGAGTAGGTTTCTGTCTAATAAGTGTCAATGCGTGAAGATTGGCAGCAGGGTATCGGGTTCGCTGGATGTGTCTTCGGGCATGCCGTAGGGGTCCAATGTCGCGCCTCTTCTATTCGCTCTGTATTTGTCGTAGCTGCCTGGCTGCTGTAAATATTGCGAAATGCATTTGTATGCGGATGGCACGCAGTTATACATTTCTCTCGATCGGATTAGTGTACACTCTGCTACTGAAAAACTGCAGGAGGATCTGAACTCTGCGAATACTTTGAAAAAATCTCACTTAAGCTGAATCCAAACAAGTCGAAGGTCAATGTATTTTCCGGCCATATTACTAATTGCATCAGGAAAGCATATGGAAGATTGAGAGTTCTTTATCCTCACAGGCAGTATCTCCACCGACACACCAAGATGGTTCTATGTGACACGTTGGTACTCTCACATTGTAACCATGGCGATGATCTTTATGGTTCATTTATCACAAAACAGGATGGTACACTTTGAGGCTGGCGAATTGGCTAAACAGGAAAAATCGACGTAAATTTCTCTTCGCTTCACTTCTATTTAAAATCATTAAATATAAGTCCCCAACATATTTGTACAATAAAATTCAATTCCGAATTGACGTCCATCACCATCCCAATTGTTAGCTCTAAGTCATTGTCGTATAATGCGGCTACGTTTTATAATAAACTAATTACGCTGGAGCTTATTGATGGTTTATCGTTAACCAAGTTTAGGCGTAGGCTGCCAGTATTAATGATGCAGAGACAGAATAATTTGGAAAATATCCTTCCATAACCGCTTCTCTTCTTTCTCCCATGGTGCGCGATCCTAGGTTAACCTGTTTTTGCCGATTTCACCGCCGAGCAAGAACTGGTACTTCCCGTTGCTTTTACCGAATTCTAAACGGCTACGTATCTCAACTGAACCATTTTCCGGAGATTTCCGAAGACTGGGAAACCCATTTTCCAGAAATTTTGTAAGCAGCTGTTAAACAACTTTGGAGATGTATGAGTCAAATCCGACCGTGTTGCAGAACAGTGAAGAGAGGAGGTAAATGAAAGTGAGACGAGAGTTCCAGAGGTACCTGATATCAGAGTAAGCTGAAATTACCAACTAAAGGCCGAAGAAACTTATGCAAGAGCTACAAGTCGCAAAAAGAGAAAATCGTAGGCAGATGTCAGAAGTCAAGAAAGGACAAGCCAAAACTATCCTCCTCTCTGAATTATTCATGTTAATACTGGTAGTAATTATACTTAAAGTTTCTGCAGTTTCTTTTCCTTTTTTGAACTATTTATATATGAATATATTTCTATAAAATATACCAAAAATAATAGGAATACCTCCAAAACAAAAATAAATTAATTCAGATAACAAAAACCGAACAAGTAATTTTAATAATTACCGAGGATGGATGAAACACAAGGGTATTTGTGATTATATTATTTAGAGCACACTCCGTAACGACGAGATGAACCTTGAGGTATGGAATTTCATACAATCACTTAAAAATTATTTATTAAAAATAACTAAATCAGACTATAAACTGCTAATGGTTACTCCTTGAATAAAAAAACATTATTATCAAAAGATTATTGCGCAGAATAATTTAATCCTACAAATTATGTTTTACTAATTTTAATTTTATTATTCCTTTGTATAATATTGTTTTAATAGAATTAATAAAGACTTTAAGGTACAATTTACGTAAAAAAAACTAAAAATTAATTTAGACTTTAGTTAATATTCAGAGAATTTAGAGGATTTCCAGCCGTGGTAATATCTTATCTTCATTAAGTATAAATTAAACATAAACGAAATGCCTATAATTAAAGTCATTTACGAACAAAATTAAGCTGTAACAGTTCAAAAACATCTGAAATGTCAACGTTTTCTGTAGGATGGATTCTTATTGGAGACGTTGAATAACCCAGCCAAAATAATTTAATCAAAACTTACCTCTTTAATTGAATGAGAATGGAATTTCAAATTCTAAGACACTAAAGAAAACACTCTAACATGCAATCTACCATACATATTCAATCGACAAATTTAAGTTGGTGTAACTAAGGACTCATTTACCTAGCATCCTGATAATAACCTTGTGCGATTGGGATCTTCTGCTACCCCTGTTGTCGTTCACGCTATTTCCGAGAGATTGCTTCGTTCGTTTTGATATCTGTATGCCCATCCAAGTGTATTCAAGAGCTATAATTATCATCGGAATTATGAAGAACACTATAGTACTAAATTCGGATAAAGGGAGAGGCTGTGACAGCATTGCGCAAAACCCGGACTCCTGAAACAAATGTATTTTATCAGAATATTTGGACATACATTCAGCAGATGTATATATAATTTTACCTTGATAAAGTTGCCGCTGTTTTCTGGATATTCGAGCTCGTCCACTTCGGTGTAAATTGAAAAAGGAAGGGCGCTTAAAAAAGATATCAGCCACACACAGCCAATTATCCTTACGGCGCGATGCAGTCCAGACATTGTGTACAAATACAAAGGGTGACATATGGCCAAGTAGCGTTCCGTTGAAAATGCAACTATTGTTAGAACTGAGACGTAAGAGGCCCTGAAACAAATACAAAAATAACTAGGTTATTCAATTCCTTAGTACAATATATTACGTACTTAATTCAATTATTATGAAATTTTTATTTGTATTATGTTCAAAGGGTTTGAAGAGACATCGACTTCTGTGATCATTAGTCTTTCTCCTTCAAACAGTTATTGTCTTATATTTTGCTATAATAATAACAAATACTTTATTACATATTAACAATCCTCGTATAAAGTCGACCTGTCTCTCGGGAGCAGCATCATCACATAGAACTTGAGCGCGGTGTGTGGAAAAAACAATACAATACAATATAAATAATAATGGACCAAGGACTGTTCTCTGAGGCTTGGACTGGTGGCGATCCGCATGCCGTAAATAGTCGATTTTTGCAAATTAAATAATTGAACACTATTAAATTTACAATACAAGAACATACAAAGAAAAAGAATTAGGAACGCACGCACGGATTCAGTAAAAATGACTGATGCTTGCGCTAAGTGCTCTAACCCAGTCAGCCGGCGAGAAGCCAGTATCACTTGCTCTGGCCGCTGCAAGTTGATATTCCACCTAAAATGCGTCCCCAGGAGCTGTTTAAGTTTTCTATTGTACCAGGCTTCGCCTGGAAATGTTCTGAGTGCTGCAAGAATTATGGCGATTTCGCGTCGGCTCACTACCATCGAAGATGATATCTCGGCTATGAGAGACTAGCAAGGTGAGTTTCCTAAATACTTGGATTTCTTAAGCGCACAGGTCGATGACTTTAACAAGGAACTCAAGAAGTTTAACGAAAAATGTAAAATAATAGACTATTTGAAAACTGAAAATGCCAAACTCAAGGGAGAGGTGTCTGCGTTGACTGAGTGTGTGGACGATTTGGAACAGTACTCGCGACGCAACAGCGTCGAAATACACGGCTTTCCTCAGGTTAAGGATGAGAACGTCGTGCGGATTTTGGAGAAGATTGGCCGTTTCCTGGGGGTTCCCGTTGTCTCCGGCGATATAGCTGTAGTTCATAGAGTTAAAACATTTTCTGCCGGATAGCCCAAGATTTGTACTGAAGTTTGTAGTAAAGAAGGAAGAGTTTTTGGCAGCATCGAAAATTAAAAAGAACATCAAGGATAGTTCCGGTCTTCGAATCCCGGAGGTCTCAGATAAGTGCTTTATTAATTAACATCTAACAGTAAAAAATAAAACTCTTCTTAAAACAACTCGCGCTGTCTAAGCAAAAATTTTACAAGTTTGTTTGGGTAAGAGACGGCAGAATATTTAACCGGAAATCTGATTAAACGAAAGTGCTTCATTTTTGAGCTCTGCAACTACGACGCAATGCCGTTTACCTACTGATGGTTCCCGCGCGCTTGGTAACTGCACCCTTGATGTTCATGACGTCAAGTGCGCCCTGCTCGATATTAAGAGTAAAGGCGGAGCCCTGATGGAATACCGCCACTATTTATAAAAAATGTGTAAGTTCCTATCTTTAAATCGGGATGCAAGAACAACATAAAAAACTACAGACCCATTTCCATGCTGTCCGTTATCTCAAAAGTTTTTGAAAAGTTAGTCTATAAACAATTTTTGTTTTGTTTTAGAAATGTCTTGATAGAGGAGCAGCATGGCTTTTGCTCCGGAAAATCTGTGGAGACAAATCTGTTGCTCTTCACTGAATTTGTATCACAAGCAATTCATGATAGGTCGAGGGTTGATGTCGTGTTCACCGACTTCAGTAAGGCGTTCAACAAAATTAATCATTGTCTGCTTATCAATAAAGTATTTCCTTATGGTGTTTACGGATGCCTATTGAGGTGGCTCGAATCCTATGTAACATCACGAACAATGACGGTTGCGTTAAATGATGAGTCGTCTGGTGTCCCCCAGGGATCCCTGTCAACGACATTAAACATATTTGTTTCCTCTGACATCCTAATGTACGCAGACGACCTAAAGTTATTTAAAATCATTGACAGCGCCGAAGACTGCGTTGCCTTGCAGGGAGATCTGCAGCGTCTTGAGAGCTATTGCGCCGAGAATCAGTTGTTTCTGAATGTTGACAAGTGTCATTATATGGCATATACTCCGCTTTGTGCAGTACTTTCCAAATAATACCGCTAAGGAAAAGACGTATGGTTTAAGGATTTGGTCACATTACATGGTATGGTTAACGAACTGTTGGACAGCCGCAGACTTGTGGACGGAATCTCATTGCGTGTGCCCGGTCGTACGGTAAGGGATGCGACTCTTTTTCGCGTTCCGTTCTTCAGAATGAATGCTTTCTGCTACACTTCTATATACAGGATGAAGAAATTATAAAACACTAACTATAAGATTGATATTTGCTGTACAACAAGTACACCTTTAAATTGCTAGCAACGTCGAAGCTCATCGCGTCCCTACTCCCCTAAATACTGGGCCACGACAGCTTGGGGAGAGTTATGGTATGGTTTTGAGACTGCGAGTCGCCTGCGAGCATTTTACTACCTTATTTGTTATTTACTAGAATTCTTCTTCTTCTTTTTGTATTAGGATTGGAAGTTTACTTTTTTTTTCGCTTTTAATGACACACATTATTATTTTTGTATTGAGTGATACCTTTTTTTTGGGCTAGTCCCGTTTGTGTACCCTGATTAGGTAATAATAATAATCTACTGTACCAAAAGCTTTTGAGAGGTCCATGAATACGACTATACATATCAAAGAACTATCCAAGGAACCATGAATAAGATTTGTTAAATGGGAAATATTATTTATTTTATGCTGGTCAATGAACGAGATAAATCTCTGTTTTAGTATTTTCTCGAAGACTTTGCTCAAAGTACAGAGGATAGAGATAGGTCTGTAATTATTTAAGTCTAGCTTGGATCTTTTTTTGTGTTTTTTGAAAGGTCTTGTTCACCGGCAGGAGGTTTATTTTTAATTGCACTTTGTATAGTTTTGACCAGCTCAGGTTCGGTATTGAGTTGTAAAAAAATGAATTATTAAGACGATATTGGAAATGTAGGTCTACATGCATGTGAAGCAGTTGAGGTAAGTGATTCAGCAATGTTACAATCGGAATTGTTAACAATGACGGCCTTATCGTTATCATTCGTTATTACTTGATTATTAATTAGAATTTTGTCAACACTCCCGCCTGATTGAAATACGATTTGGCTGGATTTTCCAAGTATTTTTTGGAAGAATTTGAAACACTAAGAAGATTCATACATGGTTTTGTTTATAGGCAGACAGAACTTCACCAGATACTGGCACGTAGTAGGTCTCGCCCTTCAGCACGAGACTCTTTAAACGACAACTCGCCAGGCGTCAAGAATTCATGAAGTGAAGTTAGAAGAAAGCAAGAAAAGAGATCAACCAAAGGAAGGAGTGAAGTGATACCAGTATGGAAAGATGGGACATATAAAAGCCAAATGTCTGGAAAATAAAGAGCGCCACGATAGTCCGTGGGCTTCTCCTGTGGTATTGGTTCAAAAGAAAGATTTTGCATCGACTGTCTAAAGTTAAACGATGTCATGAAAAGGGAATACTCTTTCTGAGGCTAGATGGTTTAGTATTCCAGATTTTAAGAGTAGGTAATGACAAGTAGAAATAAAGGAAGAAGACAAAGAGAAGACAGCCTTCACGACCGGCAATGGTTTGTGGCAATTTACCGTGATGACGTTTGGATTATGCAATGCCCACACTACCTTTGAGCGACTGATGGACTTGGTTTTAAAGAGGGTTTCATGAGAGACATGCCTTGTTTACGTTAATGACGTTATTGTCATCGGAAGGACTTTTGAAGAACACCTTCGAAACCTGAGGAAGATCTTCCAGAGATTTAGAAGTGCCCACCTAAAACTGAATAAAAAAACGTCACATCTTTATGAAGGAAGTGAATTATTTGGGACATCTCTACAGGTGGATGGAGCACGGAGAAATTGAAAGCGACTCAAGATCAAGTACCTTCCTTATCAGTGGCGAATTAATAATAAGACATGGGTGGAAAGAAATCACCAATTTGAATCCTACAGTTAAAAGCTATTGGGCAAATTGGAACTCCCTGTTGATAGAAGACCGCTTACTTAAAAGAGCTTTGAACAATCTTGACAGAACGAATGTTAGTAAACAACTAATTTTGACAAAGACGAAGAGAGACGAAGCACTACAAGAAATTCACGACGGAGTTTCTGGTGGACATCTTGGAGCCAAGAACACTATTGAGAAAATTCGACAGAGGTTTTACTTGGTCAACTGGCAGGAAGATGTTAAAACTTGGCACAGAAGGTGCAAAGTGTGTGCAGCTGATTATTTTAGCAAATGGGTAGAAGCATATGTAGTATGGCAACCAGGAGGCATCGACAGTAGTTGAGAAGTTGACGAAGAACTGAATATGTCGATCCGCATTGGTTTCTAGTGACCTCATGGAACACAGAGGGATTTACACTTGAATAAAAGGGAATAAACAATCTATATTCAGGTCGTAGGATTCCAAACAGCTGCCTGTCTTGCCCTACTGGGTGAACTTTAGAAGGGGTTTTCATTCTGCCATAAAAAAGTTCGTGGTACAGGTGGTTCAGCAATACTCTTATCCAATATGCGTATTTAATTAAGCGTTGTGCTCTTGTGCAATCCAAAGGCGGTGTTCTCGCTTCACAGTATATATACATAATTTATACAAAAAAAATCGTAAATAACAAATACAAATAAAATGAAAATCGGTGGGATATAGACAACGATATAAAAACTGAATTAATTCAGGGTGTATGGAGGAACAATTGCATTATAAGTGTGATGAATATGAATATATTTGTTTTTGCTGATGTGATTTCAACTAATATAAGCCGCTTGTATTAATTTTAACAATAAGCTGCAGCTACAATTCTCGGAAGGATTCGATCAGCGTCAACAGATACTGCATAGATTGATAAAATATCACGTATATCACATCAATTTCAAAGAAATCTAGCACAATGTCGGACGAACAAGGTACACTTATATGAGGAGAAAACATCGAAATGCCTTTTATGATTTTATAGAAACCCTCTCGCAAAAAAAAACGTTTACCGAGAGAAAAGAAAAATATCTGGCACACTTCCGTTAAGAGCCATTCCCTTTTCCATGTTGTATCTTATAAATATTATTTAATTATAAATCTGCATGCTGTTGGATTGTAGTCGACTTTTCCTGGATGCAAATTCGTTATTTCAAGGTATGTGAAACAAAACGGCATTCTATGCACAATAAATAAATAAGGATTTACTCAACAAGGATAGGGACAAGAGCTTTACGTCTTTCTCGAAATTGGGGCTTAGGTTAGCGTCTGTCAATATACAAATAGTTGTTCGTCTGAAGTCTCACAGCTCAAAATCATTCCAATTTCTTATCTCTCAAGATTTTTTTATGCAAATATTTTTGAAGAACCTACGAGTTTATGTACCTGTTTTATGGAGACGTGTAGGCTGTATACATTTTTTTTACATTTTATAGGGCCTGTATTTTTTTGGATAGACAACATTTATTGATTCAAATATAACAAGCTGTATGAAAAAATAAAAGATGATATTTCGATAATTGTGTCCTGGCAAAATACATCATACGGTTCCAAGAAAATGTAGTTTACTATAAAATATTTTCAATCAAGTTCTTAGAGTAATATAAATAACAGTATCCTAGCAATTATTTTAAAGTCGTTTCCTTAGGGTCGACCGTAATAGGATTAATGACTCGCTAAATCCACATATCTAGTTCCTCACAAAAGCTACAGTTCTTTTTTCGGAAGGAAACTTTCTTTTCCCGTCCGTTTTATCTTGATTGATTGCTTCCATCCATTTGGTAATCTCGAACAATTATATAATATTTATTCAAGCAACTTTAATTATCCGTTAGCTTTCACAATACAAGATATAAATGGCCTGGATATTTTATTACTGAATTTTCATCATCAAGAATACTTACATTTCGGAAAGAAGTGCCCTCAGTTTGCAGAATTCTTCCCCTAGAGTCCATGGATACTGGTGCCAATACACTAAAACGTCGTTAGGCAGACCTGCAATAATAAAACTTAGATTTAGTGTGAGCCATTGGTAATAATGAAATAGTGATTCCAGTCTGCTGTAATAAACGGCATCCACTGCAGCTTTGTTTCCAAGGGCTAATTAGATTAGCAATGATGAACTTCCTACATAACATTCCCTATTAATACGCGCATTACAAGTTTTAGAAACTATGCTAACTAGATGAATCGTTGATGGCGAGGGGATGCACTAAATTGGCAAATTGAATAAAATAGATACATCATCTGTGTTATTGAATTTTCCGTAAGTTTCTTTTTCCTTTATTTTTCAATGTTGGAAAATATATATTGTTTTTGCACTCAAAATCCAATTCGGACTAATAGGGAGATATTTTCACGTTTAAATGTTTTATTGCCTCACGTTGGCGACATGTTTAAATAAGAAACAAGAAAAACAGGAAGGACCTGAATTAAATTACGTTTGTCATTCCAGATAACGGGTGATTCTTTATTTTGCTCATTTCACACCAAACTTTGTTATTTCTGTGCGAAATCTTGAATTCGTGTTGAGAAGTAGATTTTCAGTTATTTCATTGTAAAAAGTCCCCGCTTGGGACATTGATCCCTTAAAGACATGATGAAATGGATGTGGAGAGCAACGTCCATTTAGGGAATATATTATATTGTTACGTTCGTGGGGTAGATAAAAGAGTTTATTTAATTAAAATTTATATTTACAAACTATTTACACTAATACTTATTTACAATTACTAAACTAAATGAAAATGTCTACTATTAATAACAAACACGACGCTGTGAATATTTATAAGGCGCGCCATTGGTAGCTTATTGCGTTTCAACCTCACTTCGGCGAACTCTATGCGTCTGTCCAGCTGATTAACTCCGCCTCGGTCGCTGCTTGAAATTGATCAACCATGTCAGGGCTGCATGGTCGGTACGGAGGAGGAAAGGCCTTCCATAGACGTATTTGTGGAAGTGCTCTTATGTCTTAACTACTGCCAAAAGTTACCTCCTAGTCACGCAGTAGTTCCTCTCTGGCTTGGATAGAGTCTTGCTGAAATATCCGATGACTATTTATTGTCCATCTTGAACTTGGGAAAGTACGCCACCTATTCCCACATTGCTGGCGTCTGTATCCACGATGAACTGCCCCTCTTGCCGTGGATAGCTCAAAATATTTGCAGCTTCCAGTTCCTCCTTGAGGCGATCGAAAGCCTCCTGGCATTCCCTGGTCCTTCTGTTAAATTATGAAGAGGTTTGGCGATGTTGGAAAATCCGAGTACAAACCTCCGGTAGTAGATACAAAGACCCAAGAAGCTTCTAACATCATGCTTGTTCTTCGGAACTGGCCACACCTTCACTGCTGAGATTTTGTTTGGGTCGGTAGACACTTCCTGCGTGGAAACAACATGAACTAGGTATTTCACTTGCTTCTGGAACAGCTTATATTTGGAAGGACTCAGTTTCAGGTGGGCATTCCGTAGTCTTTGGAAGACCTCTTCCGGATTCTTCAAATGTTCGTCGAAGTTCTTGCCGACTACTATCACATCATCCAGATAAACCAGGCACATCTTCCACGTTAAGCCTTTCAGCACCAAGTCCATCAACCTCTCAAATGTTGCAGGTGCATTGCACAATCCGAAAGGCATTAGCGTAAATTGCCACAAGCCATTGCCTGCAGAGAAAGCAGTATTTTCTTAATCCTCTGGATGGACTTCGACTTGCCAGTATCCGCTTCTCAGGCCACCTTGCTCCGGCCAAGGTACTGGGTAGTGGCTGGTATTCAGAATTCGCACTGGCACTGCATCTTCAAGCTGTACCAGAGATCTTGCCACCATCAATCACTTGTCGACTGGTTCTGCTTCTATTATGCCAACTTGGAAGTCCTTGGCACTATCCTCCAGTCTGGCCAGGATATGGTGTTCTACTGCTGTTAATTCTAGAATTTCTAGACTTTCGATGCGATTCCATTGTGTTCTCCGGTCGAAAATCGTTCGTTACAGTATTTTTAATGCTGTGTGGACTTCTGATGAATGGATTAGCGACTGGACTACTAAAAAAATTGTGCCAATTCTAAAACCCAATAAGAATCCACTGGACGCATCTTCATATAGACCAATAGTTCTTTCTTCATGCATTTACAAGACACTTGAAAGGATGATTAAAAATCGAATGGAATGGTGGTTAGAGTATAACGACTTGATTCCAAACGCTGGATTTCGAAAAGGACGCAGTACAATCGATAATCTGGCAATTTTAGCTACTGATATTTGGAATGGATTCTCCGATAATAGTTCTACTGTTGCACTATTTCTAGACCTCTGCAGTCCATATGACAAAGTGAACTTTTATCTCCTTCTAAATAAACTTTTAGAGTTGAAACTCCTATTTAAATTCGTCAAAAAATAGAAAACGCTATTTCAGAAAGGTGTCTTATTTTTGTTAAGAAGAATGGTTCTTCTATTAAAAGAAAAGTTAACATTGACCTTTCCTTAGGTGCTTTCTTAAGCTGGTAGCTGTAGCTGTAGTCTTAAGTCTGGTTGAGGCTAGCCAGCTGCCATTAAAGTTCAGGCGCAAGATATCTACTGAAAAAGGCTATCATGTCGCAGTCTATTGTCAATAGGACGCACCAACAATTGTAAATCCTAAAAAGGGGGATTGTAATTTGCGTCCAAAAGGAACTGCTATTCTTCTTTACTTTTTAAAGTTTCCATTTTGTGAAGCATTAATGATTGGTTTCATTGGAAAGTAAGTTGAATATAAGAGTTTTAAAAAGGTCTTTGTAGCACTGGATTTCCTAGTTGTTACATCAAGAAGAGACCCTTTGATTGATATATGGAAAAAAATGATATAATATAAATAGTTTAAACAATCAATAGAATTCCTGATGAACTAGGAAATATATTTTGGAAGTTATGATTGTAATACTTACCTAAACCTTAGGAACATATATGGCCTGCCTTAAAACTGTTAGAAATTTTCGCTTCTTTGATCTCTTTGGCCATCTTCAATACGTTTGTAGCCAGAAAAAGGTTTTTTTACGTACAAACTTCAGAGAAAATTCAAAATGGATTTGTTCACAGCTTGTAAAATTATAACATAATTTATTAATCAGATATCTTATCAATATGAGAACTGCTTAAAAATGTATTTACTTTTTATACGCTAATACTTTTGCTACTTTACTAATAGACGATAATGGTCTATAATTGCTCATTTTCCATAAATTCATTTGGGAATACTCCCGTCGTTACAATTAAGGTAAATACGTGTCCCAGTAGGTCTCTCATATGCATGTGCATCCTTTTTAAAGTAAATGAACCTACCCTGTACTTTCCAGGGGCGCTTGTTGTCTTATGTGGAGAATAAGAATAGATATGTATAAAGTGAAGTTGTTTTCATTTATCTTAAATTATTTCTCTGTCTTCTGTTCAAATGCTTTGATATATATATATATATATATATATATATATATATATATATATATATATATAATTAGGATATTGTTATGTATTGCATTTTATTTGTATATATGTATGTATTTTTTGCATATTGTATATTATATATTGTGTATTGATTGTATACTGCCAATAAAA
>JAUIMW010001500.1:0-12415 GCA_033557785.1 Enochrus cinctus
TATGAATCAACTAATCCAACCCCCACTCAGCCGCTAGACCTTATGCCAATTATTGATAATACAAACTCAATGTGTATGTTCCCAACAACACTAGAAGAAGTAAAATTAATAATAAAAAGTCTTTCTGAGTTATTATAAATTTAAGTCATCCTTTAATTTAATAATCTTTGTATTTTTTGTGTTCATTTCTTAATCAATTTGTTGTGTAGTTCTTGAAGCATTTATTCTAACTTTGTTGAAATCTTCCTTAAGCTTTTAAGAAAGTGGTTCCAATTTTAGAACCCTTTCGCTGATTTCATTGTTTCCATTTTGACAGTGAATAGTTAGTTGTCTTTTGGGTCTAATGCTTTTCACTTTGCGTTTATCACACTGATATATTTTGCGATTATCAGCATTACAACATCTTGTTCAAGAGTAACTTGAAACCACCAAGAAAAACATCAAATAGCTGAAAGGCAATTGAATACAAGTAACTAAATGACATTTATTATCGCAATAAATAACATACACAATAGCACTAGCACAATACTCTCACTACATTTATTCAGTTATTAATTGTTAAGCCTCAATCAAAAAACGGGGGTAGCTGCTCATCAGGATCCACCCTCATTATTTTATCAGCCAAAACTATCTTGTTAATCATTTCGTGTTGGTTTGGGCCACCCCCAATCTTTGCTAGGTGGAACGCTTTCGCCATAAGTTGTTTGCTAGCTTTCGGTAAGTATGGCGGGTACTTTACATTAAATCTTATTATTAAATCTCCTTTTTCTTCGGGGTGCTCCAAAATGGGCATGCCTTCGCCTTCTACGACCTTTTCGTAACCTGGCCTTTAAAATTGCTATTAAAACGTGGTAACAACAAAAAACTATTGTTACTTACGCAACTATGTCCGTAATAGGTATTCTTATAATACGGTGGTCTATAGTGTTCACTGTTATCGTGGTTCCTAAAAGGGCTTCTTGGAGTGTTATTTCAGCTTCTGTAACAAGATTATTGCCGTCTCGAAGGAAAAACTCATGCGGTCTGTCTTCCGTTACAAAAACGACATCCGCTGAAATCTGCGCTGGGTTTTGGTCGCCCTCCTCCGGAAAAACAATTTGTGTTTTAGGAAGTATCCCCGGTTTGATCGGAATACTCAAAATTTTCTCTCGAATTTCAGTTTTTATTTGTTCTTCGTCAATGTACGTAAGCTTTTGTATTTTCATTTTTTTCACCCCTCCGAAGAATACTTCGTGTAGCGTTAACAACAAAGGGTGGTAGATGGGATCTTGCTTTTTCTTAACTCCTTTTCCTTCCGGTAAGTCATACATAGGTAAAGGTTTTTGGAGGTAGTCTAACAGGTCTGCGTAAGGGGAAGCGGTTCCAAAGAACTCTTTGTAAGTTCTCATGGCGTCCCCGTGAAAATGGTAGGGTTGAATGTAGTCTTTAGGCCCGGGGACCCCGCGTTTAAGCCCTTCTTCCCCATACTGGTCGAAAACTGCTCTCCTTAAGGGGTCACCTAGCACGTCGTACGCTTCAGCTAGCAGAGCGAATATATTTTGGACTCCTTCGTCTTGCAGCCTTTCAGGGTTAAATTCTAGTGCTAAATTCCTGTAAGCTTTTTTAATTTCAAGATCCGTTGCATTCCTCGTTATTTGGAGCACTCCGTAATAATCAATTCCCATTTTGATTTACCTTTTGAAGTTGTTTGACAGTTGTTACTTTGAATTTCTTAATATCTTATTTTTACATTTTGATGTTTGTGATAAAGGTAAATAAAAACAATTCTTTTAAAATTCTAAATTTTTATTTAAATTAATCTTTTATTAAAATAATCATTTGTTATATAAAAAAAATGTACAAGTCTTCTCTATAAACTAATGATTGAATGAAAAAATAAAAATACAAAAAATATCACTAGACGAAATAAACGTTAAACCGCATATATTCAAATACAAAAAACATGACAAATGAATTTATGAAATATGGACAAATGCTCACCATATTGTGCTGTTCCGACTCTAACTTCGGAGGCACATAAATGTAGTACCAATATTTAAATTACAGTAAATTTAATTAATATCAACGTTTGGAGATTACTTAAACAATACACAGTGCAAAACATATATAAGTTGTTCTTAGTACACAGCATTCCAAATAATTACATTTATAATTTTTTCATATTGAGTTTTTTTTTAATTGGCACTGGCTCTCGTACACATTCATTCGAAATAAGACATTCTGCCCTCTTCATTCGTTTTCTTTTATCTTTTTTTTAAATCCTAGATATATACATACAACTACATGAATGAATGCTAGTGAGCACTAAATGTATTTTTTATTTAGGTTTTCTTATATTCTTTCTGAGGATCTATGGTTTTTAGCCACAATTATGGATAAACGGATAGAGAACTAGTCCAAAAAGAGAAATGAAAGGGAACTAAAATGAGTCAATAAATAACGAGAAGGTATGGCAAAAGTGAAAATGCTCTTTCCATGGGTGCTATATCAAAACGAGGTGACGTTTTTTTTCTTGTGACCTATATACATATTCGGTTAAAACAGCATCATTCACACCAGCGGATCATTCCGTAACAAATCAATTTAAATTTTAAAATTGAGCTTGCTCCCTCTCAATTCCAATCGATTCGAGACAGAATGCTCCGATTAAGTCATAACAAAATGTGCTACTCTCCGCCTTTCACGCAGCTTGCTTATATGCTTCCTAACCTATTCATTTTAATTTGAACTAAATTTAGTGACTGACGCCTACAGACTACAACTGTTTGTAGGAATACTGGTTTATTAGAGAAAAACGATATAAAATCGCACTACGGTACGAAAAACCATCAAGTATAAACTTGGGCCGTTTCCTCTCCAATATTTTCATTTATTTGGACTGCCTCGAAAATTCCCTACTTACTAAACTCTAGGTATCTTGTATATATATATTATTTAAAAAACATGACGATAATAAATATATCCACAATTCAAAAAATTCTTCTAAAAACTTAAAAACATCGGACGCTTGCACCCCCAACTGATTTTCTAAGAAAACAACCTCCGGGAATCTTTGGTAACTACGAATACTGGCATGCTTGGTTTCAAAAAGCGATAAGTCTTTTATCTTTTAAGTAATAATTCACAACGAAAACCAAGCTTTATAATTTCTTAAGCTTATAACTTAAAATTAAATTCCTTACAAGCTAAATATACATATACATATATATATAAGCGACTAGTCCAAATTTGTCAAATACATAAAACTAAGTGTTACTCCCGTTGGGTGGCAGCAAAAATCAGTCTTACTCCAGTGCAAGCAACCGTCACAATAATATCATATAAAAAATCTCCTATATAGAATAAGAACGTGTGGCAGTGGACTCGAAGAGATGGGTCTTCTCGAAAGTAACAAATAAATAGGAAATTTTGACGACGGTCATGGTCTTAAAAATTTGTCCATAATTGTTTTAGAGTTTGGGTTCGCGCAGTGTCTAAAGGGACAGCCGCTTACAGTCTCATTAGATATACTTGTTTTTTAAAACTTGTCGGGTGAAGCGTGTATGCCACATCGTGACATTAGGAAGAGAATTTTTTATTTAGACACTCAAGAGTCAAAAGGGAAATTAAAAAAGATCACTTTTTCACTCTTCTTCCAGCTCCGTCTCTTCTCCCGGACCGTACATATCGGCTAGTTTGTCGAAACGAGGACCCCATGCACCCAAATAGTCGTAGTCTTGAGCTTCGTCGTCAGTTCCTGTAACAAATTAGAATTACCATTAGGTTCAACATTTTCCACGTAGATTTTTTTTTATTATTTATTAAATTACCTCCAAAAAAGCTTTTTTAATTACCCAAACTTGTTACTTTTAGCAGTGCTTCTATTTCATACCAATTTCTAAAATTTAAGGTTTACATGAAAAGATGGTTTGGTCTACTACTTTTTAATTATGCAGAGTCCGTTATGTTTACGTTAAACTACATTTTTCATTTTGTGTACATTTTTGATATGTATGTATCTAAAAGTGATTAGAGAAACACTTGAGGTATGTTAATATAACAACACTTAGTCGTTGGTACTACCCAAAACTTTGTTAGTGTTTTTATAACCACTTAGACCAGCACTGTCCAACTGATCTGCGGACCAGATTTTAAATTATACTTTTACTATTTATGTGATTATTGAAAAGAGAAACTCAATTGATGATGTTAAAGCAGGTGGACATCATTTCTGTTTGCAAGTATGCTGCTTTGCGGGTCACCACAAGAAATAAATTCAGGAGAAGATTACGCCACCTTCCAACTGAATCCACCATAACAAAAGCACGGCTGAAGTCATAGAATAGAGCTGCAGTTTAACCCTTATCATCAAGACTCCTGGAGATGAAGTCATTGAGAAGGTTGAAGGAGTAGTAATTTTCTTGAAATGCTGCTATTTATGATTTTATTTTTTAATTACTAGTATTAAAAAAAAAGTGTAGTTACATCATAATTTATACAATTTTCAAAATCACCCTTTACTAAAAGAAGTTAGCCCAGTAAAATTATTTAAGTTAAAAACTGACCCACAGGTCAAGAGCAGTTGGACAGGGCTGATTTAAACCAATAGAAAATATAATTATGTCAGTAGTAACCCCTAGAGGAAGAAAATATACATAGCGAAGGAAGGAGGTAGTAAGTGTAATGTCTGCGATTTTCGTGTGGGCTGTGCAATGTCTTGTAATTCTTTGGAACTCCACTTACGAAAATTGTGCAGAGGCAAGTGATCCGCTGACTACATGCAGTGACAACTAAGTGCTAGTTTCGTAGACTCACCTCGATACCAAATGCCGTGATTATGTGGTTAAAGAACATATAGTTCTGATTCTAGCAAGAAAAAACAGTACTCCGAGTTAGAAATAGGAGCCATCTTCTTTCCACCATAGAAAAAACATATTTTTTTAGTCTTATTTCTCCGAGTTAAACTGCCGCCAAAAAATATGCCTTTTCCACATTGAAAAGTATCTTTCATTTCTGAATTTTTTTTTTTAATTTTAATTTTGTTTATTTTTTTGTGGGTACCCTCTCTCTCTTTTTTTAAAATTTAGCTTAACATTTCAATGAACAAAGAAATGAAAATATAAGGAAAATTTATAAGGTGGGTTTGCAAATCTACTAATGAATTCATAGCGGAACTAGTTACCTGAAGCCAAGGAGCTTAGGGAGCCGGCTGTGCTGCCGCCACCTTCGTAGGCATAGTTTCTTAAGTCATCGAACGGCGGGGCATTAGGATCGCTATCTGCTCGTTTCTTGTGTTCTTCTATAAATACACCGACGTTTGGTTCTGCTCCCATGCACATCACATTAACTGAAAAAAAAAAAAAACCAATTAACATAGGAACTAGGCATGGAATTTAAATCACTTACATCCTATTTTAGGCGGAGCTAACTCAGGTAATGGTCCTCCAATAGGAATCTGAAGAGGCGTGATATCGAAAGCTGTCATGTCGTCTTCGCCACCTCCTTCGTCGTCATAATTAATGATGTTCTCACGAACATCATCGTCAGGTCCAGGGTACTTGATATGTGCTTCTCTTCGACGGTTATAAACGACAAACACCAGCACCAATACTACAGTACACAATAAAACATTAAAATACATTTTTTTTACCAAGTTACATTAAAGCGTGCTTATTTTGTTTAGAACAATAAAAGTAAAGCTAAACTTACCAAGCAAGACGAACAAACATATGATGATAGCTAAAATAAAGTCTCTAGAGGGCATGATAGCGCCAGCGGAAAGCAGCTCCAGTTCGCAATGGAGCCCTGTGTAACCTAACGGACATATACATTCGTACCTAACAGGGGGCTCGTAGTCCCTACAAATACCTCCGTTAATGCATGGCATCCACATGCATTCGTTTACGTTCACGCAGGTGTTGTCTCTGAACTTATATCCCTGCGGACACCTAAAAATCGAATCCAAACAACTTTACTCACCGCGCTTCGCAGACTACTTAAATATCCTGCTTTCGACACTGAGTTACTTTAAAAATATTATTTCGCTAAAGTGGATCGTGGTACGGGATTTTCGTAAGGAAGTTACCCACCACCACACACAAAGGTGCAAACATGCCTAAGACTACTTGTGCAAGGTGAAACAAACATGCTTAACGACAAAGGATGCTCACTCAAAATGATGAGCAGACAGACGAGAATGGCAGCCAACGCCCCCATGCTCAGCTTGAGAGTTTGCCCTTCTTGTATGAGCTCGCAGTTCTCGCCCCAGAAGCCGTCTGGACAGAGGCAACGGTACCTCAGCCTGGGCTCCTGGTTGATGCAAGTACCGCCGTTCAAGCACGGCAGGTCCAAGCATTCGTCCTTGTCCATGCAGTCCTTGCTGTCCGGAGACATGACCCGACCCTCACCACAACTGCGTGACGAAGCGTCCATCACAAACAAACATAGAAAGAACATTGTAATTTTGTTTTTGTTAAAGCATGCACTATGCTCATTCTTTTTTATAACAGTTTATTTTTAGAGATTTTAATAGTTTTAAAGGAAAGAAGAGAGTACGACAAAAAGTATTGGTTTTAAAGCTGTTAGTTAAGAGAAGCGATACCGTAAAAAATAAACTTAAATAAAAAATTCACACCAAGCATAAGAAAGGATGTTTTTATAAAGGAAATATGTAATTAATTTTTTAATTAAATTAAGATCGTTATGTGTGTTTTTGTAGAACTCAGTGCCTGAACAGGGTTACAAAAAAAAAACAGTAAATATAGTGTTTAGTATTTTTTGTTCGCATCGTAAATTTTAAAGGTTTTTTTTTTAATTCACGACAGCAGAAGAGTAATAAAAAATATTGACTGCAAAGGATAGTATTTTTTTAAGTAAGATTTGAAAAAAAAAGCGAATACTCACGTGCATTCGTAATCGTTCCATAAATCGACACACTCAAATGGTTCTGGGCAAATTACATTCGCACAAGGCTTATTGGACGGGCAATTTCTCTCCAAGTTCCTCGCCATTGTCGCTTGCCCCCACTGGGTTCCGTTCATGGCTGGCGGCAGAGGAAGGTGCTTTCCTTCAAGTCGAATGTCGTCAAGACATCCTATAAGCAAATTATATTCATGGCAGTTTTTTTACTATGGAAAATGTGTAAAAAAACTAAAAAAAGTAAACTTACCTTTTTGGTAATCAGCATAGACTTCAAACGTCCTAACGCCAGTATACTCCGCTTTTCCTCCAGCGTACACGCCCTCCTGTTTATCAACATGCAGAAGTTGATGTCCGGAGAAAACAAACGTCTCATTGAACCGCCTGCCTTCACCTCCATCAAGCTCCAAAGTCGCCGCCGACCCATACCTGCTGACTCTCGCCACGTGCCACTGCCCATCATCCACAGCAACAGCACTCAACCAAATATCCTTTTCTTCCGTCCTTAAAGAATTCAAGTTATACCGGAAGTGCAAACGAGAATCTTTGATTTCCAAAATTCCGTATTCTCGGTTATGTTGGTCGGACACTCTGAACAGTTCCCCGTGTTCCTCCCTCGTCCTAAACCTAAGCTGAACTTGCGTGGAGTAACGGTCAGGCTCGAAACTGAGAGCGTACTTCACGTAGGACTGAGGTTTGAAAGACGTTGGTATCGTAGCCACCGTGCAAGAAGGCCCCGTCCAACCAGGCTTACACTGGCACTTAGCTTCGTTAAAGCTTCCCACGCAGGTTCCGTGCTCCCAGCATCTAGCTGTGGTGTCCGAACGTCCGCAAACTTCTTCCGTCTGTGGGCACCCGGCCAAACTATGCCTCGACAACCCCGGATGCGCCAAATCATAAAGCTTCGAATTATGGAAAAGGTTCCTTATGCACCCATCAAACGCCTTCCCTATAGGCATAAACTGCCAGTTGTAATGAGTCGGGTCAAACTGTTCTATGAACAAACCGCCCAACTGCAAGGGAGCATTTACATTCAAATACTCATTGAACGGCGGAATGGTGCCTTTAGCCTGACAACTGCTATCGTCAAACTCCACCGATGACCCGTCTTCTTGCTCTATCACTTCAGCACTCTTGCAATAATCAACAACCATCCGCACATTTTCCATATCCCAAAATATGTCAATTCTATGCCAGTTTCCGTCATCCAAAGAACTCTTAGTGTTAACACGCAGCTCCAAAGTACCAGAGCCAAAATCAATCAAAAGCCTAGGTCGTCCCCTTTCCAATTCCACTGAAACAAAATCAGACACCATTTGCTCGTCCGACTCCGGTGGTACAATAGGTCCGTTGTACAACAACATGCCTTCGTTTTTCCTTGTAATAAATTCAAAGTGTAAATGGGACTTATCACACATTTCCAAGGGCGGGTACCAGGCCCAGCCATTCCCTCTGAAGCTGCGCGACGTCTGTTGGCAACGGGGCCCGTTATAACCGGCAGGACATGAACAACTAAGCGAGTACCTATTTTCTATACAACGTCCACCGTTATAACAAGGATTGTTGCGGCAATTCTCCTCCTTGCTGAAGTTTCGGGCCCCGCAAGTGCATTCTGCGATCACGTCGACCCGCACCCCAACAAGCGAAGTTTTATTAGCATTTACCATGTAGGGCAAGGCACTTATGTCTAAAGTATTTGTACAGGACCCTTCGCACATCTGGTTCTCGTATAAACACTCATCGATTCCTACCATAGTAATGTTAATTCCTACGTCTTTTTCGATGTCCTCTCGGTGCATCAGAACCATTCCGTTTAGCCGGACTGGCTTGTAGTAAGGAGATCCATGTGCGGAGAACCTCACGTCTGTAACAGGCGGATGCTTCCTCCTCAACTGAACGCTGAACACGTCCACGTTTTCTTTTTCTATGTGCAGCAATTCCGCTATTTTGTCTCTAAACAGTTCATATTTGCTCTTTGTTAAACTTTGTGTCTTGTACTTCCATATACGTATGAAATCTTCGTCTGTAATACCAGCTATTCTAACAGACCCCGAATTCACCACAGCCTCATGTGGAATCTCCTTTACGGTAACAGTAACGTTAGCAGGAACGTCAGTTTGCGTGTGCTTCCTATCATAAACCTTGAAACGCAAGTTGTACTTGCCCTCTCTGGTCCCGTGTCTCATGATAATCATGCCGTTTTCTTCGTTGAGCTTAAACCTGGGGTGTTCCGCCCCTTCCCAGTAGAATTTCTTGTCGGGGAGGTCCCAATCGTCCAAATCGTAAACGTACACCCTGCCTATTTCCGTTTCGGGAGCCTGACCCAAGTAGTTGTAGACGAATATCTCTTTGCTGCCTGGTTGCATTTTGTTGTCGTTTACGTCCCCAATTACGACGGTTAAGGTGCTGGTACCGGTCATGGCTGGGTTGCCGTGGTCTTTGATTACGATGGGGATGAGGAATTCCTTCTGCAGTTCTCTGTCGAAAGAGCGTAAGGAGGATACGATGGCCATTCCGTCACCGTTGGCTCCCTCTGAAAATTAAAAACAGAAGCATATGTTTAGTTTAAATAATAGAAGTTGAAGCTAATGTAAACTTTGTAATCATTCTTAGTGACTTACTCTGGTCCTGTTCAACTTTAAACGAAGCTCTTATAATATCGTCAGCACCAGGGTCAAGACGGAACTGGAACGGAGGACCATTGCTTTTCGACCTATCATCATCATCAGTAGCCAAAATTTCAACCACTTTCCTTGGGGGAACGTGCTCTGGAAGTACAGGTCGATAATCTTTGAGGAACGTGGGTGCGTTGTCATTTATATCCTGTACGATAACGGTAAGGGTAGCGGTCGCCGTTTTAGGAGGAACCCCGTCGTCTATAGCTAAGATCTTAACTTGGTGACGAGGCGTATCTTCCCTATCTAAAGTTCTTTGTATTGTCACGGTACCTTCTTGGTTTATAGAGAATTGTCTCTTGCGGTCTGAAGTTCTATCGATGGCGTACGAAACTTTGCTCTTGCCGCCCTGATCCGGGTCGGTAGCCTTGAACATTTCCAAACTTCTCCCTACTTCAGCGTTTTCGTACACTTGCACTTCAATGTTCGGTCTTTCGAACTGTGGTTTATTGTCATTGATATCACGTAACTTGACCACGACCCAGGAGTACGCCACGTGGTACTTATCGTTATCGTTGTCTTCGCCTTTGTCATTCACTTGAATTCTAAACCGGAACCCGTTGCTCTGCAGCAAATCTTCGTAATCGAGGGGCTGCACAATTTTTAAAGAACCTGTGCCGTCATTATTCCTGACCATGGTAAACTTATCAGCTCCGTACCCGCTGTTCTCGATGACCTTATACTGGAACTTGTTTGTTTCATCTTCGTCATGAACCGTCACTGTTAAAATAGGCATTTCCGGTAGGGTTGCCCCGTCCGTTTCGTCTACTTCTGTGAACCACTCATCTTTAGTGAACTGCGGAGGCATATCGTTTATATCTTTCACTCTTATACTAGCTGTCCCTGTGCCTTTTAACCCCCCACCGTCCATTGCCACGACTTGTATGGAATAGTCGGGAGTTCTTTCGCGATCTAAGCAGCAAACGGCGGTTTTAATCACTCCGGTCTCCGATTCAATTTCAAAGATAGGTGAGCCCGTTTCTTCTTCTATAACGTTCTTCTCGATGGAGTACACCAGCCTAGCGTTGGTGCCTTCGTTGGGGTCGTCGTAATCAACTGCGGTCATCGTCATAACTACCATTCCTGCGGTACCGTTTTCTGTGACGTTTCCAAAGTAGACACCTTGCGGGAAGATGGGAGCATTGTCATTGATGTCCTTGAGGTTGACTTGGACGTCGGCATAGCCTACAAGCCCCTCGCCTCCTTCATCCTGGGCAAAGACGGTGAATCGCCATTGGGGCCTTCCGTTCGGTTGATCTCGATCTAAAGGCTGTGAAAAGCAGCGAAATTAAAAGAGAGGAAAATTTGAGCGTGAATAAATGGCAAAATTGATTTTATGATTTTTTAAAAAGGCAGACAGGTTCAATTTTTGGCCTACGCAGCAATATGAATAGGCCACATATATTTTATAAAATTTTCAATTTGTTTGAATGATGGTCGCACAATTGATTAAACTGCCTCATAAACTACCCCTGATAGAATTTTTAATTTAAATGAAGCTTTCAATCGAACAGAAATGTCAATTAATTTTGATAGAGGCTGCATAAAAATACGATATGTGATTTTAAAAGTTTCAATAGAGGTACCTTTAGCACGAAAATTTCCCCTGTTGTTCTGTTGATGTCGAATTTGCTGTTGGCTGGGTTATCAGGGTCGATACCCTGCCCTGTGAGGAAATATACGATGTTTTGGGGCCTGTCTTTATCACCATCCGTGGCGGTAACCTGAAATTTTGGAATACTGTTAGCTTGTATAAAATATTTGTAATTGTTTACAATTTACTCTCTAGCAAAAAATGTGCGTGCAAACATTACCTTAATTCCTTACTGGGATGCATTATTTCCAACGAAATAAAACATTAATTTGCAAAATTAAACAGGGAATGCATTATTAAATGGGAGCTTGTTGGGCATTAGTAATTGGGTAGCTGGAAATGTAATAATAGCTAATTAACATTTTGATTGTTTTGTTTTAGAATATTTTCCATGTGGTGGTTTAGTGTTCCCGGAACAATTGGTTTTTTGCTTTGTTTTTAAATAAATATTTGTAGGAGTTTCCATATAAAAACCGGGCACATTTGTAACTGTTTAATTATTTCCGAAATTTGCTGGAAATGATGTAAACATGACAAATTTTAGTTGAGAAACGTTGATTCCTCAAACATGAAGCGCTATTAATAAACATTGAAATGGAACAAAATTAGTTTTATAAAAATTACCCTTTTTAAGGGCTTGCAAAAATTGCCGTAGCGGACGGTATTTCACGTCCACGTGACGGGGTATTGGTTAAAGTTTTCAACTAGCAACAATTACATCGCAAATTAAAGAACACTGAGTATCTAAATCTCAAGCTAATGAGTACAGAGAAGTTACAAGGAGCTATTTTACAAAGGTATCCAATAGTATGTATATCGTATAGCTGCTTATTATAGTTAAGTTTAGAGTTGTATATGATTCATTACGAAGAGCGCATACAGATGGCGCGCAGGTATATGTAACGTACACCACTGGAGGCTTTTATTACAATATATTTTTTAACAATTACCAAGCCGTATTCAAAAAAAAATTAGACAATTAAAATCAAGAAATCAACACAGTGTCAGTGAGGTGTGTGAATGGTGTAGTGATCTAGTGAATTGTTATATTATATGTTTAGCGACATAAAGCTTAGTGACATAGGGGTTTTTCAACCAAATATCCCGTCGAAATGGCGGATAAAAGAAAAACAGTAGAAGAGTTCAGCTTTACTACTCCTAAAAGGGTAGCAAGGGCTCCAAAAACAATAGATATATCTCCAATTGCCACATCAAACTCTTTTTCTATCTTAGAAGACATGGACACCAC